>JAPYYZ010007463.1:0-12782 GCA_030522705.1 Eretmocerus eremicus
TATTGTTAAAAAAAAAAAGAAACCAATGAGAATGAAAAAATAAGGGGGTCCGGGTGCAAGGGAGAAAGGCCAGTTATACTCGCCAAGTCATACTTTTGAAAAAAGTGAAGGGGGAGGGGGAGATCACGTTATACGCAAGATCGGGCCTTGTGCATGTGGTGAGATACAGTAGACTGCCAATCGCTTCCCTGTATCGAGCGTTGATTTTTGCTCCGATATCTCCTAGTTTTCGGTTTTGTACTTGTCTTGTGACCGTAGGCGTGTATACAGATGAGCATTCAAGCATATTGGAACGTTCCAGACATATTTCAATGTAACTGAATTCCTCTTGGAGCAGCATTTTTGACTTATAGAACTTTCGATTTCCATGCCCAAGAACGTCCTTGGATCGTCCAGGTCTTCCATTCCGAGAATCAGCGTACATGACCGTTTTGACCTCCAGATTTCTGGTTCTGTTATTTCCAGCTATCGAGATAATGTCAACATGAATCACCAGTGTGACCGTATCTCCACCTGAAAGCTAGGTGAGCAAGCTAGGTTTGTTGACGTGATTTCCCAGTCCGAGTTTTCGTATAACTCCGGTGAGCCTCTGGTTCCAGTTTCTTTTGAATTCGATCAAGCAGCCCCTTCTAGCGGCTCCTCCTAACTCAAGTCCATTCGGTATGGTCATGTATACTCTCTCTTCTAAAATGCCATTCAAAAAGGCCGGCTTTACGTCCGTTTGGTCCAATCCAAGATCGTACGTGTGCATGAGTTTCTCTGAGCGCGTATTTTTTAGGGTCCTCAAATTCCCTTCCCCACTAGATGAGCTCTGTATACAATGTTCCCCTCTAAATCGATCTTTTCCTTGAACACCCATTTTGTATCGACATGTCTAATCTCTTGGCATTTGTAATTCATGGCCAGTTTATTCGCAATCTTCCACACGTCGTTGTCGTGTATCAATTGTGATCCTTCAAGCATTGCGATGCACCACCTGCATGCATCGGGGGAATTCATAGCTTCTTCGAAAGTCAATGGATCGCTGCATACTCCAGTTAAGAAGAGTATATTCGGCATAAAAGCCATATTCTTCATTTTTATTGTATATATTCTCTCTTGAAAACCCAGTCTTCAGGCCTTCACCCGGGTCATCCGGTTTGACGGATTCCGACTGGTCCAAAGGTTCTCCAAGTTGTGTCCTCCTAAGATATCCTCAGTTGATCTGTACGTTTTATGTGCTCTTGCTGGATTCATTCCGGGTCTTTCTGCACTGGGGAGAAACGAGTCATTTTCTAAGCTCCGTTTTTTGTGGACTTGTCGTGCTAGGCGTGTTTCTATTTTCCAATGCCAGTGGGTCTTCAGCAGCACTGATAAAATTCTCTGCTTTGACTGTAACTCCTACTCCCTTCGGGGTCCCATTACTTTTAGTTGATCCAGTCGATGTTTTGTGAGGTGATTGGAGATCAGTTTCTCATTGAACCTGACATGCCTCGAGCTTAAAAATTTTCCGGTTTCAGGGTGCCATAGCACGCAGCCAGACTTCCAGTAGCCAACGAAGATGGTTTTTACGTCCCTCTCTCAATATTTGTTGGCGACTTTGGGGAGCTTGACGTATGCCAGCCATCTGAACCTCCCAATTCTTGCCTCATGCGACCGATGGTCATGTGCGAATTTTTCTGAAGTCGTCTTGAAGTCGATGCCGGAATAAGGGGTCCTCTCGCAGGCGTGAACAGCAATCTTCAGTGCAAGCATCCACATACTCTGAGATACAGCCCAGTCCATCAGAAGGGCTCAGATCTCCCACAGGAGAGTTTTGTTAATTCTCTCGGATGAGCCGGTTGCGTTCAGGTGAGCTTTTTTCATCACTTCTAGGTTTCGCCAGCCAATGAATTCTGGCACATTGTCGCCTCTCAGGAATCTGACTCTTTGGTCTCTGTTCAGGATGATCTTCATCGAGACCAAGCATTTTTCTAGGCACGTCTTGGATTCGCTTTCGAGCTTAATTGCGTGAGATTCAGCGAACGAGGAGTAGTCGTCGGTGAACGTGCCTATGAATCTGTTCCCCCAGGGACCGGCTTGGGCTGTACAGGCTCCATGCCATTGAAATTGAGTTTTTCTAGTTGTTGGTTTGCCCTCCTTTTAGTTTCTTAGTGGCTGATCTTCCGAAAAGGGCTCCTCCTCTTTCTCCTTCCCTATATCTGGAAAATATTCTGAATTTCCATCTCCTAACTCACAGGAATCTTGCTATTCCTGACAATCTAGAATGTTTGACTGAGACTGCTGCAGGAGCTCTTCGACAGTTCCTCTTCAAGCTATTAAAAAAATAGCCTTCTGATTCTTCTGAGGGTTTCCTGAGAAGGTTGTGAGTAAGTTTCACTTCTAAATCAATTATCCAATTGGTTTGATGGAGGAACCTTTCAAGTACTCTACTTCTGAAATGTTGGTCAAAGATCGACAACTTCTTAATGTTTTCCTAATACTAAATCTGCAAAACGTCAAAGTGAAATCCAATTTCTGGCAATATCATCAGCGGCTATGCCATCAGAAGGAATGATAGCATCACTATTCACTATCGATTTCGAAAATGAATTTTCTTCCCCTCTTATTTTGATATCTGCAAATCTCTTCGAGTTCGCTCCCCTGGTAGTGTAGAATTTCGTAAATGAATTCATTCTATACGGCAATTTCTACATTTTTGCTAGAATGCATACTTCGCAGTCTCTGATGGAGTCTGAGAATTTCACGCCCGAGAGGTTTGATTTTGACTTTTGGTTTCAGGTACTCAAAGAAGGAGGGGCTTAGCATTTTGGGCCAGATCATATCTGCGTCCAATTTGACAGGGGTGGACTCTCTTGCTCACTCGAGTTTGGATTTCAACAGGAATCCTATGGAATCGTCAGGTTGATATCCTTTTAGATCGATGATTATTCTATTTAGAGTCTCATCATGCAGGTCTATATCGTCTGGTGCTTGAGAATTCATTCTCATTCTCGCTCCCAATCCCAGACGGACATCCCAGCCCAAAAGTTTCGGAGGTCGATGGATGTGGTGGTGTTCTACTTAGGTATACAATGTCAGACTGAGATCGTTGGCGTTGTATGTGTAGGCTCCTAGTCCGTGTCCACGCGCTTAGGGCAAATTTTTATCCCGGCAAACTCCTAGACTAACTGACTAGTTTGGCTCGACGTATTTACCGCATGAAATTTTTGTGCCGGAGATTTTATCAAAAATCGAGAGATGTCTGTCGTCTGGATGTATATACCCTGGCCCACGTCAACAAACTGTCTAAGAGATGATATTATAGGTGGAAGTTATGTGAACCGATCGAGGGTTCGAGGAAGTTGTCCACGTCAATGGTCAGCATGTTTATCAGCAGGTGCTGTTGCCACTACCTTCCAGGTAGGGGTGGCCCCGAAAAGTTGGCAAGAGGCACGTTTCGCAGAGGGTGTCATGTCCCGTCATCGACTCGAGTAGCCACCCTGCCGAAAGAAGTCAATTGATATATCTATTGATATATCAACTGATTTGTCAATTGTTATATAAACCGATATATCAATTGATTTGTCAGACCAAATTGTCAATCGGAATATCAGTCAATTTTTTAATTAAAATATGGATTTAGGATCCACTTACATTCAACATGATGGAATAGACGATCGATTGTAGAAGAATATCTCCAAGAAAAAGTCAAGCAGAGCCGGAGAGAATGATGATTCCAAGTATCACTCCCAAGTGCGGTGGGGAGGCCACGTAAAGTTTCGTACATAGAGCGGGGCGAGGCACCCTCATCGTTTGCTAAATGACTCCGAAAAATTTCTTTCCACTGTGGTTGGTGTGAGGCCTGTGACTGAGGAGATTGAGATGATATATCATGGTTACTCTCGCTGAGAAATTTGTCGACTTCGCTCACATACTATTACTTTCTATCTCGCATCGCAACTTATTTCCATTTCACATATCACGCTTCGCAACTGAGATTAGCTCACATTAGATCGCAATGTCAGTAACGGTGCACGCCTATCTTATCATATTCGCTCGCACGAACAGTTATCTGCAGTAATTTGGAACTCCTATATATATTAACCGAGGTTATATTTGGTCACTTGCGAGAAGCACAAGACGCGCTGATTGAGACTTGGATTAGATCTCCATGACGTTATCCTTGACATAGTGAAATATGCGATGGATTGGTCAATCAATTTTAGAGTTGATGAGAGGGTTCGGATATTTTTTAACCGTCAAATCTGATGGAAACGAGATGTTCATCGGCCTCAAAGTGCTTAGAGTGCGACCATGCTCCACCTGGCGGACAGAATTCTCGTATCGCACACGCGCTTGACTAGTACAGCACGTGATCAAGGCGAGGAGAAATGGCTGTCCGTGCAGCAGATATCCATGGACCCCAAACTCGGACCGGTCCTGCAATGACTTGATGGCTCGAGGGCAACGCTGACTGGGCAAACCCTTGTAAAAACCGAAGTATTTGCTCGTGTTGATAGTGAAGCATGCGTTGGATGCATTCACTTAGGCATCAACGTAGCTACGCATTTGCACGCATTGTGGCGAAGTGGACAGTTGGTGTCGTGAGCGCGCGTGTTCAACCCCTCGCGGTTCCTCCCCCTCGCTAAAGCCATCGTCATCGTCCATCGTCCGCCGTTGTCGTCGTCATCCATCATCTGTCGTCATCGTGGTCGTCGTCGTCGTCGTCGTCGTCGTCGTCGGGGATCGTACGAGCAAAGGGCGACACTGCAACTGCAACGTGGCAGCAGAAAACCCCACAGAGGAAGGTATGAGAATGGACAGGTGTGTTTACTTAGACTATGATCTTTCATTGATGATGTGATCATTCTGTTCTAGATGATATTGACTTGGAGCTGCGGTTAGACAGGTTTAGAAATTCAACGGAGAGGAAATGGTTACTCCTGAACTCTGTCTCCCTTGGTCAAAATCCTCACATTGTGTTTGATTGGCATAAGCGAGTAGAATGGTATGAAGGTCAACCTCATGAAGTAAGATATCCTGAAGATTCTCACCTTCCTACTTTTTTGGAATGTGTTTTGATGAGTGAGATGATTCACTGCGGATAATCAACACATACACAGAAGCTCTGCAAACAGAGAAGCCCCATTCAGCTATTGGAAAGTTGCATAGTTTGTGGGTATCACTCGCCAAATCATATGAGAAGGATGAGCAGTTATCAAAAAGGATAAGCTCTCGTATTAGAGGAAGTGAAATCATTTCTTAGCCTGTTACATACAAATTCGAACATTCAATCTATCTTGTGTAACAAAAGAATATTGGATTTTGGGAATTTTGAATACATTATAGTTTCATGAGTTATTCGTTATCAGTTCCCCACTCATGGTATCCCAATTCAAAATCAATCCTATCATGCGCTCTCTTAGAATCATATGGGTCGTTGCTGTTTTGACAAAATCATGCAATAAAAATGCTACATTCATCATTATGAAATTCTCCTATATTTATTATTCACAATTCTCTGCTATGTTTGTGGCATTATTCATCATCATTGTTTTCTAAACTACCATACACTTGTGCAGGAATCATTTGTTTTTCAATCGGAATATCTGAAAAAAAATTGACGTGAATATAATCTTTCCTGAATTATCTTTATAGATCAAAATACCATACCTTCTCCCATTTCTCCATTACCATTGTCACGATCACAATTCTCGTCAGTTTCATCGTCAACGTCCATATCAATATTAATTCCATCTGAATTCACCTACTCGTCGGGATCAGCTTGCTTCCCTCTTTCCGCGACTCTTGGACAATTACCTAGAAGGGGTTGATCATTTGTTTGGGTCGAATGTCATATCAAACCGAATCAATCTATCATTGATGTAAAGTCACTTTTGAACAATGGCCTAGGGAGGGTTTAACTATTTTAGATCTGATTCTTGGTCCTAGTTGTTGAGGATCTCCAGCTATGATTATTTGACTATGCAATTCTCCAATCCTTCCGGTATCGCAACAACTCGATAAATTGGAAGGAATCAAGGTATCTGGTTTAGTTGGTTGACCGGCCTCGTCAATGAATATGTATCAGAAATGTGTTTCTTGGAATTTCATGAGAGTCAATCTGCGGTGGAATGTACAATTAGTGAGAGCAGAGTGAGATCAAGATTCAGGTACTATTCAAATATTGCATCTGGAACACACATCCAGATCGTAAATTCCAGAATTTGACGTTCTTACTGGTTATTCTCATATGACGCCAAAAAAATTCGAAATAACAACAGCCCTGACAACGTTAATGGAGTAAGGGCTGTGAGAAAATGATCTTTCAGATAGCATGCGTAAATTCTCAAGCTAAATCCGACAAATTTCAAAATCGATTTCTGTGATCTTGATCAATACTCCATTGAATTCCATTGAAGACTGAAAATTTGATGTTCACCTATCGAAATTACCTCGTTGCTGCACATCAAGTACAGATGAGAATTTTTTTTCAAGAGTACAATTTCATCAGGTAACATCATGACTTGGCCATCTACAGAATTAGAACAGCCCACTATAGCTTCATCAATGCTGGGATTAGATGATGGGATAATTAGGTATTGTCTTATATGATACAAGTAGCTCACTTTTACATACCCCTCTTTTGATGGACTGTACATCCTGTAGATATCCCGATCTGGAATATACATCAATAGTCGTCTTGTGATGACATCGGCTGCCGAATTGGACAGCTTGCAAACTAAAATACAATCGAGAGGATTTGATTGCCAAACCTGCAAGGGGAGAAATTCAAATCAGCATGGAGAATTGAGATACTTTCTCTTTAAAAAAAAAATTGATAAAAGAACGAGGTCACACGAGGGAATTCAAAGAAAATCTGAAGGGATATTATCATTGAGTTCTGCGGGGTCCTGTCTGTCTTGTTTGAAAACTTGAGAAACCTGTGAACAACGTGAAAAAAATACCAAAACACATTACTTGGCAGATGGCTTCCACAACAGTTGCAGTTTTCCCCGCACCTTCCATTTTGTACGGATCCTGGAGGTCCATACAAGATGTAAGGTGCAGGAAATGATGATTTACGAGCTATTTGAAGAATAGCTTGTTTTTGTTGAGGGTTGTCTCTGACGAATTCATTGAACCAAAAATCTTTACAAAAAAATGATTCCATAGAAATTAGAATTACAAACTATAAAAAATCAAAATACATACCGGTCACCTATCTTTCGACAAGTCTCTCTTCTGACAGGAAACAGAAGAGGGGCTACTTGAAACTGATTTATCGAACATGAGGCAAATTGACAGCATCTGACTGTGTAATTTCCACATCTGAATCTCAAATTATATTTTTTGTCTGGTCTGTACTGTTGACAAAATCTGTGAGGAAGTTTGATGTGATTCGTCGAAGTAATCTAGAGATAATAAAGGTGATTTAAATAATCAACATACCTCGCACCTCTTACAGTAACTAGATAGTTATTCATGACATTGGTAACTCGTGAAACATATGAAACTTTTGTGTCAACATCTCTGATTTCAATCTCATCTTCAGGTCTAACTGACGGTCTTCCTTCACCCAATCCATCTCCATGTATCTTGAAAAAACTCTTCACTTTGGAAAACCTCTCAACACTCTTATTGAATCGGTCATACCGTCTCATATCCATATTATTGGCTATTCCTTCTACATACAGCAACAGTCCCAGTATTTGAGAATGATCACTTCCACTTGTTTGAAACCCATTCTCTCTCCATTATTTCTAGTACGCTCATATACTGTACTCTGGCTTCAGTCATATAAGTTGTTGGTTTCAAATCACTCGCAACCACTGGAAATAGGTCCTTTGAGATGGGAAACTTTGATAATGTAACTCAAGGTAGAGGTACGAAATAGCTGTGAGGTTTGCTGCAGTCAGGATATTACGTACAGAGGAAAGATAAATTGAGTATCAGGGGGATTTCAAAAGTGATTAGTCTTAGGAATGAATATACTTTTCAACATACTTGTTCTTTTGTAGAAAACCATGGTTTTCATTGACACGTCTTGGGCTGCTGACATTAGCATTGGAACTGTGCGCTGTGGATATCTTCAATTTTTTTGTTGGCAAAATCTTGAATATGAAAGGAGAAATTCAGCAAATGATATTATTGTATATAGTCATGGATTTTACATTAAATCGCACCATCTATGCATTTGAACTTGGAATGTTCTGCTTTCAGTGATGAGAAAGAATCAGATGATCGACAAGAGAATGCATCTGAGTGAAGAGATTCAGAACAATAAAAAATCATAGATCTATTAGGATTCACTTGATTGCTAACATTGAAATATTCAGCAGCCAAGAAAAAATCGAAGTTGTTGATGAGGGTCTAGATATGCAGTTGATTGACAGATACTACCATAGACATAGAAGTGTAGACTGCGGGTTCCGTATGCCAGCCGTTGACATCGAGCCATGCAATGAGAGCGAGAGAGATAGAACATAGGGCTCATGGGTTAAAAGCTGGGACTCTTAGACTTGCTGTCTGCAGTCTATGCTTCATATGTCTATGGATATTACACATAAGGGCTATAGCCGGGCATGAGGGTCGAAAGTGCCCCGGTCGAAAATGGCCAAGCGACCCATACCGTTCGATAAGTATCAACAAAATATACTACCAGGAAAAATTTTCAGCCCCCTAGGTCACTCCTGGTTGACATAACCTCAAAAAACTGTTGTATGATCTTTCATTGAATCCAGGGACGACAATGGACCAAGAAATCTGGAAAAATTCACAAGAATAGTTCCTATGGAGACAAATCTATGGGAATCTCTCCAGATTTTTCAGTTGCCAAACATAACCTAGAAAATTCTTGGAAATTTTGAATAATTCGCCATATTGACGGGTTTGAGAGTGTCTAGCTGAAAATTTTTCTCAATGTGAAAATACGTCTTTTCTACCCACAAGGAAATTTTCAGAATTCTACATTTGGAGGAAACGTCCTGAGAGCCTAAAATCCACTTTAAACGCATTTCTCACGGTTTTTCGGGACGTCCCGCATGCTTACGTACCTTCGATCCTCCTGTATGGCAACTCCAACATGGGAAATGACTTATGTAATTGCATATCCATCAAATTTGAGTCTCAATACAATCACAAGATGATAGGAGGATGCCCTATTTGGGTCCCTAAGAGTCCCTGCGGAGCCTGAGAGTCGGCACAATCACAATTCGCCGTTACCATGCATCTCTACCATGGTGAAATTTCTTCACCCCTGTGGTCAAAAATCGATACCTCTGGGGCCGATTTGGGGCTCTCGAGATGAAAAAATATGTCAGTCCAGGGCTCACACGGACATTCCGGGCACGGGGAAACTGGCTTCCCTTTGCTCGGGAATCCATCAGCCCCTAGGGCCCCACAGGGGCCGACCCACGTCTAAAGATGATAAGTTTTGTATGTTCCATCAAGGAAACCTTGTCGCTAAAATTATCAGATATAAGAATTCTGAATGCAGGAATAAATCCATCAGAAACTCTCAAGAACTGATTCACAATCGAGGGAGAATACTTATCACCTTCATTTTTCGTGTATACCTAACTCACATACTTGGATCGACCAATCTGCTACGCATATATTTTTGCGCGCAACAATACTTTCTTGATCTAGAAAAATTCTCATCCATGAGTAAGAAGAACCCTGTCCCTCAATTTCCAAGTTTTTCCCTCTCAATTTCACATGATGACTGATATTGTTAATCAACCCACAGGTCCAGATCACTGGCTGACTTCGATACGCCACGAGAGACGCGTGTGAATGCAATCTGAGTCAGAATGTGGTATTGAATTTCACGCTGCAACGTAATGAACACCCATTCACTTTTGTCATATTCCCTTTCCTAGGGGGTTTGCAAGTTATGTTGAATGATTTGGGGTCTGAACTTTCGTCCACTAACCCCGGGTTCGATTTTGTCTCGAAATAGAATGTCTAATTAGGTGTGTGTAGTAGTTAAATCAACCTCCCCTATTTCTCTCTAAACATTGCCCATACGAACTTATCGGGCGCTGTGCCCCAGTCCGTTATGGGTTGTTACTCTTGTCCCGGGCTATCCCCAGGAGAAGAGCTCCTTGATTAGCTACATTCAATCATATCACGCTTGATTACTAAGTGTATCGTAGAGGTATCTACAAGGGAGTCGTGATTGTGAAGAGTTTGGGGTAACTTACAATTTTCTCTTTATTGTAGAAATGAATTTGCTCTAGAGTACAGCTTGACCGAAGGAGCGGTCTCCGGGCAAGAACAGAGCAGGTTTAGAAATTACTGCTGCTACTGCTAAAATCCGGCAGAGAAATGCGGTGCTTTTTACTGAGGGGTCCGGGAGAGAAGAACGCCAGAAGCCCGAGGAGGCCAAATTCATAGCATGCAATTTTCAGCTCCTCCGTGAGTATGGAGGGGCTGATGAAAACTGAGTTTCGGTAAGGGGAATCGAATTCCGTGACTAACTCCTCTGTCGCCACCCAGAAAAGCCCAAATCTGTGAATTCGGCACGTAGGCACTTTTTTTACTCGAAATTAACCGACAAATATACGATGATGTCATCACCATATAGTCCCCGTAGGTGACACAGCGTGTTCCATTCCGTTCCACTACCCGCCACCTGACTATTACATATACTCAGTTTATTCTATTACTATGTATGGAAGGTCGGGCTAAGTGCTCCGATCATAAAAATTTCAATTTTTGGGCCTATTCCATTGAGGCCTCTTACGCTGTGAGTATCGATACGGCACATAGCACTCGTAATAGATAATCGGAGCATAGTAACGCGGATGATGCGTCTCGCCTGAGGCTCTCCTCTCTCTCTGCTCGTGCGAGCGAGAAGAGGATTGACGTATTGGAAGAGAGAGAGAGAGAGAGAGATTCTCGAGCACGCTATGACTCTGTCTTCGCAAGTGCGCTTCCGGACATATTCATAAGAATAAGTCCGGGCGCGCACGAGCGAATCCCGATAGATGTACGTATTTTGTACGGATATCACACCCCACGACTTCAACGCTTCCGTATGGAAAATTATAAGAGCTTCCAGCTCTCTAGCAGCTATCGGCACCAAGTAAATATACGCAGGTATGAGCCACACACAGGAACACTTTATTAGACTCGAAAATGATTCACAGAGATTCTATAAGTACACTCGATAACACAGAGAGATATCAGATACGTCTGCACTCTAAGGAGGCTCGTAACGAAGTGAAGCATCTGCAGTTGTGTCGTTACCACCAACAGACTCGTGTTGTCAACAGTTGACTCGCGTTGATTCGAACATCTCCATACTTTTGTATAAGCATATTTCCGACACTCCCTCCCTTATACAAAATTTGAATCATGTGATAGTATTTGGATTGCAAGAGGAAGAATCTGAATCACAATCATTATAACATGTTCAAGGTAATTCAGTTAAAGTAAGTAATGTTCACTTATTTTAAGTATCAAAAATACGTAGAATTTCAGAGTCAGTATTTTCTTAAATCCTAATTTATTAAATCAACCTCTTCTTCCCTCTAATCTTACTCGCTACCTCTGAACATACAAGAACAAGCAGAACGAATACATAATTCATCATTCATACCCATATAGATTCAATTCATAGACTCTTTTGATTCCTCATAATCTTATCAGTCAAGTACTTATGTGACTCGAAACTCGAATGGCAAAGGTTTAGTCATAATATCAGCTAGAGTCTCTTCAGTTTCAATCCATTCGACTCTGACTCTTCCTTGGTTGACACATTGTTCCATAAAGTCTCCATGTGTCTCAGCCTTATGTACTCTGTTTCCAGATTCCTCTCTTTGATTCAATTGATTCGTGATTTTATTGATTCCTTCATCAAATGATTTTAATTTATGACTTCCGTCCATCTTGGTGCACTTTCCTGCGGATTGATTATTGCACCAAATGGTCACAGGAAATAGAGTCTTTCCCAATGTGAACCGAATCAATTTATCTAATGGGATGAGCTCTCGACAAGCTTCACTCATAGCAAGATATTCTGCTTCACAAGTAGAAAAAGTTACATATTTCTGCTTGTAAATTCTCCATGCAATGACGTCACGTAACAATTTGATAATATAACCTCCAGTGGAAGTTGAATCGTCACAATCTCGAGAGCTAGAATCCGTTAATGCTTCAAGATTTTCATGATTCGATATGAGAGTTAGCCCAAGATTCACTGTTCCTTTCAGATATTGGAAGATTCTTTGAACATTCTTCCAATCATCTTCAGTTGGGTTGCTTTGTTTCCTGGCTAGAAAATTGACAGCAAAAGTTATGTCAGGTCGTGTAGCTACTGATAAATACATTGAGCACCCAATGGCTTCTCGGAATGGAACTCTCTTTAATTCTTGATCATGATTTGTATTCATAGATTCTAATGATTCAACTTTAGTTCTCTTATTTTTGTTATTTACTTGTTTAGTTATCATAGGTGTATTCTAAGGATTTGAGTCTTGCATGTTGAATTTTTCTAGAATCGTTTGTGTGTACTTTGATTGATGGATTCGAATCGTTCTTTCTTCTAAGTTTCTCTCAACAATCATCCCTCAGAATAACTTGGGTTCACCAAGATCTTTCATTCCGAAGACTCTCGACAGATGTGATTTTACATTTGCCAATTTTTCTGAATCATCACTGGCAATAATCATATCATGTACATAGAGTAGAACTATTATCACTTTGCCATCTTTCCTCCAAGTAAAAAGGCATGGTTCGTGTAAATCATTTTCAAGACCCAATTTTGTCATCTCTCTCGTGAATCGTTCGTTCCATTTCTTTGGACTTATTTT
>JAPYYZ010007472.1:0-15772 GCA_030522705.1 Eretmocerus eremicus
CCGCGCGCTTTACGCGATCGAGTTCGGCAGCGCCACTGCCGTATCCGATGCGGCCCTCTATGTGCGTCACTCGTAGACATAAAACATATAGATCGAGATGCTTTGCGCTAAGATCTGAAGTATTGAGATCTACCAGGCCTTAGCTTTCTTCTACGATTTATACAGGACAATATATATATATATGTTAGCTGGATTGACAAGACATCCCGTCTCCCACAATTCTTAATCACGATTTTCTCTCACAATTTTCATCGTGCTCGTAATGGTAAAGCTCGACTCTTAGGTTGTATCGATGTGATGTACGAATCTTTGCGCGAAATCTTTGCCACACTTCATAATCACATCTCGAGCTTTCTTATTATCAGCTTGACGATTCTCTTCAAGTAGTTTGATCAAGCAAAGATTTTAAACATTGCAATTGACATCACTCGTTGACATTTGACGTTTGATCATCGAGCTCAGTCGTCTTCTATAACCAATTTTCTTGTCAAAGTAGCGTGGTGTGAGAAAAGGCTCTGATTCAAGAGCAATTAAATCGCTTTCCAGATTCATTTTGGATGTGTGGAAATCAAAAGCATCCTAGACACTCGTCCTCATCAATTCATTGCGTATATTGTAATCAACACTTTTGCTGCAAATCTATTTTACTATCCCTGTCGTGATTCTTCTGCATCTGACTCAAGAGCGATCAGGGGGAGGGAGAAAAAGGAGATTGAGTGCCGTTCAAAATATTCTCCAAGTTGTTATGACACGGTATGAGTTATTAGAATGTAACAAGAAATGTGAGTAACCGAAGAAACCTGTGGCAGTTAATGTCTTGATGAACAATTTTTACCTAAAATTAAATGATCCACAAAGAAAAGTTACAAGGATGCAGAAATCCAGAGGCCAACAAGCCAAACCCACCTTCCCTCTCAATCTTATTGCACGGCAAAAATTATCGCCCAAGAGATTGAGGGTTGGAAAGTAGTATAGACAACGCATAGTAAGTGGTTCCAAAGAACAGAATACAAAAAATTTGCGTGCGCTTTGGATTCAGTACGAACGAAGCGAAGCTCCAAATGAAGGGCAAACAAAAGGGCTGGACGGTGAGTCGCAAAAAGGAGGGAAGGAAGCCTTAGGGTTGCTTCCAATACGCGTGGGTGAGCAAATACATCGGGTCGTATGCCGACACCCTTGTCTCTGTTATATCATCGTAACTGCCGAACACGAGGCAATATATGTACAACCCCCTTCCTAGCCATCACCAGACTCAACAAGACTCACTGCTTTTCTAAGATACAACTGTACGCGGATACGGTTTTGTTGGGATGTTTTATTTTCTATGATTTGAAGTTGAAGCAGCCAAAGCGATCAACAATTCATTGAAATACAGATCTATCATACCTCTTGTGGAGGAAAAGGGCGGAGGGGTTGTCGCTATAGACAAAGATACATACAGAGATGGAACATTGGTTCCATAAGTCACAGGTGTTCATGTATAATTATAGGGCTTATGAAACTATGATCATCTATGAAAATAGTGCATCCAGTTTTATCTGGGACGGCTGATTGATCTTAAAATTCATTCATTTCGAAAAGAATTGGCAATTTTTATCTCTCAAAATTTGGATGTCCCGGCCAGTGCTCAAAACATCCGCATAAAGTCATCCAGAGAGAGATCCACTGATGTTTACTAAATTTGGGATCCGTTATTGGAACTTAAAATGTTTCAGATCAAGAGTGACAAGAACGCAGATAAGAGATATCTAATCAGAGTCAAAAGGCCATCTTCGACTTGAGCACATTTTTCAAGTTCTCATGCAGTGCTACAGCCTCAATTCAAACTAAATAATGAACACAAGCTAACCAAATATGACAAAAAGTAACTAAGCGGTGCATGCAATAATTCATATCAACAACGTTTTTTTGGAGGGGGGTGGGGACAAGACACGAATAGAATCATGACTATTTCTACAGATTAGTCTTATCAAGAGAGTAGTGTCAGGGATCCGGATCAGATAGATTTTTTTAAAAATCTACTGCGGGAATAGCCTTTTTCTATTGCCAAAAGGTCAGATCGAAACCCAATAATGCTCAAGCAATGCCCAAACACATTCGAACTACAGCTTATGACGTTAGCATAGCAGGTTAATCCATCGATGTCGCTTATTAAAGTGGGCTGATACGGGCAGTACTAATATTCTGGGATATGCGAGAGCGGGGCAATATTAGACAATTACAATATCTGTTTTTCTCAAACGTCGTTCCCTTTTGAGGAGATTATTATAGTAATTTTGATACAAGAGCGGGAAAGTTGATTTCCGCACTCCGAGTGATATTTTCCGGTCCGAGCCGAAGGCGAGGATCGGAATTATCACAAGGATGCAGAAATCATCCCGCCCGAGTGCCGAATGCTATTTTTCCATCAGCTGTAAGGGAGAGAAAGTCGAAAAACTGTATGGAAACGGCTCTTTGCCACACAGTCGATGGAGAATTTATTTTTAACATAAGCACATCTTTCTGAGCTAGTTAGCTCATCGAGCTGGCGTGCTCAAACAGACCCTAACAGCAATTTGCTGACCGCTCACTCGATTTTTCGCGAATGCAAAACTACAAGCAGCTGCCAACGCTGGCAGTATCCATATCGCCATTCTGGATAACACGAATTATATCAAAAGACAACAATTTTGTGCTGTTGTGGATTGAAATTGATCGAATTGGAGACAAGCGATTGCTATTTTACAAGTTGGACGGTTTGGCTCCGAAGAAATCGAAATATCAAATCGAGGATACTTGCTTGTGATCAATCCGCCAAAATAATCCTGGCGAAACCAAGTTTTCCGGTGCCATTCCATTACCCTCTTAACGACCCTCTGAACGACGAAAAAAACTCGCTCCATGTCCAGAGGGTACGTTGATTCCGCTGGAGAGTTTGTGTCCAATATTGCCCCACATTGTAGGGCGATTTGGGACATAAGCTTTTTCTCTCAATATTCAAGGTAATCCTATGGATTCAGTGGAGTAAAAGTACAGAAATGTTTTCAAATTTAATTTCAAGTCATACTTCAAAATCTCAAAAAGGCGTGGGGCCCGCAAGTATGACAGAATGGCTAGAACTCGAAGAGTGTTGAATGATATCCCGCTCTTCCATATTAGGTATATCTCAAAAACAATGGAGGACTACACTCTACATCTTCAGATATCAACTTTGGTGCTAAAAGGAAGACTATTTCAGCACATTCAATAGAACCCGTGATCCAGATCTCTGGCCTTCTCCTGGGTAGAGTAAATATTATGAATTGAATTCCCACCAGAAGATCATTAAGGACATTTCTAGGATGTGAACAAGGAAGCTGCAGTCCGATCAGAACTTGAATGATTCAAACTTTGCAACAGGTACCATATCGATAGATAGTTTATACAATGAATAATCGGAAAACTATTCTCATGGAGCAAAGAATTTAAAAAGTACAGCTAAGGAGGATTTAGGAGTTGTCTATTTGATTCATGATGGGGGTTTTCGCTGAACCCATTAAATGAAATGAAAGATCGCAATGAATCAATCAGAATACATCAGTCATATAGTAGTTCATCCATAGGGGAAAAGCACGAGCATTTTTCCAGCCGAAGTGAAAGAGAGAGGTTTACTCTCAAGGCTGAAGCGTGGTAGAATAAATTACATACGCGGTGCGAGTGAGTTCAGCCGTATTATCTAGAGAACAAATCTCTCGCGCGCAGAGTGCACCTCGCTGACAGTACGTTACTCGGTATGTTAGCTCTAGCGCAAATTGCATAAGCGAATCCATCAATCATTCCGTAGCTGCTCATTATCCCGCGTTCACCATGAGCGGTAACGCAGTCCTCGCTGTTCTCGTGGAGTCCGTATTGGTTTCGCAAGTTTGATTGTCGCGAGAAACTCGGCAAAATTCAAAATGCCGATCGTAGTATAAGGCCTCGCGAGAGATGGAAAAAATCGAAGGTAGACTCTGCACCATTGCAAATTGGACGGGTTCGACTAGAATCGACGAGGCTAGCATCAGAAGTGGGAGCCATGGAGCCATACCGCTCGATCAGACAGGAGCCCGCGCCGGTTTTGCGAGTCTCGCGTGCCGCTCGCACATTCACCTCCGCCGGCCAAACTCATACTGCGTGCACCGCTATGCATGCACCGCGGTGGCTCTCCGTTAGATGTGCCGGTCGCGCTCTTTCACTAACCCGGGTCTATACATATAGATTCGCGAGAGAGGTGAACGGCAGCGTGCGACTAAATATCCATGCAGGAGACTCGCGCTTCCGCGATAATAGCCTTGTGCACGCGGCCGCGAGCTCTCGGATCTCGAGAGCTCGAAATCGATATCCGATTCGATTGCCGATTATTCGTGTACCTGTAGCGAGCGACCCTCAAGTATCACAGTCAGCGGGGGTGCAGTGAGTTGAGCCGGCTGCGCGCAGTTCGGTTCGCGGAGCTTGCGAGCGTTTGAAATCGGAGTAGCGAGCGCGCGCCGCGGCTCGATGGAAAACGCGCCGCGCTCTGTGCGGCTTCCAAGCTTTATAGTGCTCGAGTTACCTCACGAGGATTTTTCGTTCGCCGATAGACGTTCGCGAGACCGGATACCGGGTTGCGAGCGTGGATAGTCCGAAACCAAATCGAGCGGGAGGGTCGAGAGTATTATCAAACGATGCGCGGGAAAAGCTCTCCTGCGGCCCGAGCGCGAGCTATTTTTGAGGCTCGCGCACTCGCGACTTTCCGCGGAGAGCTTTTCTTTTAGCTTTGCGTAGAGAATGATTTGGGCACGAGTTGATGGAGGCGCGAGAGGTGTAGCGGCTGCTTCAACTCTTCTTTCGAAAATACTTGCGAGAGCTCGCGCCTGGACAGAAATAACTATACGCCTATTATTGTGTCGGTCGTGGCGATCGGGACACAACAGGCGCTCTCCACTCGTGCAGTCTAGCGAGCCTGGAAACTGCCCCGAAGCAAGGATCGCATTTGGATCGAATCCATTCTAATTGCGTTCTAACATCGCGAAAAATCTAATGGTCTCGTGTGAGTGACAGCAGTGCAGCAGCCACAGTTTCGGAGACTTGATGGAAAAAATACTCGGAGGCCGGAGCCGAGCATACTTTTGAACCACTCTGGGAAAAGGACTCTCACCAAGCGAGCGATTCAATGGCTGAGAAGTTTTGAGAGCAGCAATATTGTCCTCGCTCGGGATGGACTTTCGACTTGAAATACATGCGACGAAGCCCAAGAGATACGGGGGAGTGCCGTCGCGCTCCGCTGCGGCACATAGGCATCGGCCAGCCGAGAAACTTTTTTATTGAATTCCCCGCGCGAGCGAGCCGTCTCTTATAAATCAACGAGCTGCAGAGGACAACGTTTGTATGTAGGTGCGCCCATTGCACGGATGCGCAGCGCACGCTCTCACGCTCGCGGTGCACAGTGTGCAGTGGACAAGTGAAACGAGACGCCGCCAACGGCGATACGGATAAGGATGCAGGCGAGGAGGCCACGATGGAATCTCGATAAGCTGCCGTTCGAGTGCACCGATGACTTGACGCGGCCCAGTTTCGAGGCTGCGCGGCCATCAATCGAGACGGACGCTGTCACGTCGCAAAGCGCTGTGCACAGAAAGTTTAAATTTGAGATTGCAAGCTCGTAAACACTGTATCGGGTGTACACGACCCGCGGTTCGTCGAGCATTTCAAACTAGGGATCCGGAAGGCAGAGTAGCGCGCAAGCGATTTGGCAGAATCTTGGCAAGCCCGAGACGACGGGATAACGGCGGTCCACGTATTCAGGAGGTCAGTTCGCGCGGGGGCGCGCGCGCTCGTGCGGAATTCGAGACATTTCACCCCCGCGCTCGCAAAGCGCACCGCAGCTCGTGTGGGTACTCGAATGGGCGGAGGGAGCTTGAAAAAAGTGCGGCGCGAACGGCCTCTCGGGGGACACCTCGGGGGATACGCGCGAGCCCGGTCCCGTCGATCGGCGTAATCGCACAAGTGCAGAGTACACGGAGCCACGGTGGACGGGGGAGGTATATACTTTGCGGGCTGCAGGAGCGCGCGTCGCCCGGCCAGGGTGATGCAGTATTCAGCCGTGCGATGGGGGAGCCCCGACAGGGGCCGACGCGCGACGGGGTAGGGGCTGCGACGCAATAATGTCGAACGCGCCGGACAAAGAGGGCGAGCTCTGGCCCTTGTACTTGTCCGTATACTCGTGCGCGTCAAATCGGGGGTGCGTGTGCGGCGAGCGATGCGGATTCGCATGTAGCGTGCGCGCGCGTCGAGGAGGAGCCGATCGCGGCACGCGGTCCGGCGCGCTGCGCTCAGTTTGGCCGCGAGTACGAGCGAGCGAGGAGCGTGCTGGAGCGATCCCAGGCCGAGCGACGCGCTCGTACATCGAGCCGAGCGCGGTACCGTTCACCTCTCGCCTCCCGGCCCTAACGGAGCTCCATTCAGTGAGACTGTACCCGTGCGAGAACGTGCGAAAAACTGCGGATGCGTCTTGCAAAATTGGCGCCTGCTCGGAGCGTGCGTGTG
The DNA here is from genome assembly GCA_030522705.1 of Eretmocerus eremicus. NCBI lineage: Eukaryota > Metazoa > Arthropoda > Insecta > Hymenoptera > Aphelinidae > Eretmocerus > Eretmocerus eremicus. The sequence continues at coordinate 6,523 of JAPYYZ010007472.1, forward strand.
TGCAAAATTGAGACAAGTGCCAGACGAAATTCAAGGGCCAAGGTGCGCGACAGCGGCATGCCTTCGACGGAAAGAGCCCGTTTACGGGCCATGCCCCTTCTGCTGGACACCACGGACCCGACGTTGCTCTCGGCGATGTCTGAATAATTCGCGAAGGAGCGCGTGGCCGTCGTCGCCGCCGCTGCTGTGACCGCCACTGCACGCCTAGCGCGTGATTGTCGCTCTCAAGGACCTCGCCTTCTCGAGACAGAGCAGGTGAGATACCGTACCTGCATATGCATCCTACATCTGCACTAAATTGGTACATGCTGCTATACATATAGGCGGTACAGTGCGGAGCTATATATGAATTGTTGCAAGTTCTTTATTTGCAATTCGATACAATCGCTTTTCGCGCGCCCAAAAGCTCAGTTTTATTAATTTTGCAATGGAATAGTTGCACGTCTCAATTGAGCATATAGCATCTTTACATTGAGTTCTGCAGAAATCGCACGCACAATCGATAATCGCGAAACAATTCAATGTCCTTGCATCTCACGTTCGCTCTTGACTCAGGCGTATATCACGTGGAAGCAGATCGAAGATTAATCGTGGAGAGGAGGTATGAATGGAGAGTCATGCAGACCATGTTTATCCCATAACAGTGCATAATACCGATCTTCAAGTGTACTAAGATGCCTCTTTATTAATTACACTTTAGTGTTCTTCCTCTCTTATGGTAATGAATTGAATAAGTTGTAATACGCAGTATGTTGCAACATTAATTTTTATCATTGCTAACTTAAGTCCATTTGCAAAATAGATAAATGCATGTTGAAATATTTTTTAACAACTCATTCTACATACACTCGATCTAGTCATTAATCTTTCCTTGACTTTTTCCTTACCTTGCTGAAACTCCATTAATCCGCATTTTGTCTCTCAGGAAAAAATGGACAAAATGAACCCAACTGAATTGTGATGATGGCGATCGAAACCCCGTATACGAGACTGCAAGTGAATTTTCAATACTGCATGATTTCGATAAGTTCAAGGAATTATCGTAAAACTTAAGAATCCCGTGTGATGTGCGTTATCAGTGTTATCAATCTCGGTTGAGATCACTTTGGCGTTTCACTTTGTCATGCTAGTACTACGATGCTGAAATTGCCGCGCCGCTTGGATAGGCAATGCAAACAATGATAGCGTAGTTCAAAGAAACCAAGCCTTTCTTCTTTTGTGTTTGATGAAGTTAGCGATTCTACTCGAAACAATAGTTACAAAATTTCCAATTTTGACCGAGCGTATCGTGGAAAATAGCTTGTAGTAATGATAATTGCGAACGTCAAGCTAGTCACTGCAGTGAAGTGAGATTCCCTCGTTGCTTGCTTTGACAAGGTAATTGTTACTCTTTGGTATTCCAGAAAAAAAGGATGCAATGGCAAATCTTGATTATATCACTATTTGTAATAGAGCAACTAGGCTCTAATTGTTGATACTCACGTGGTAACTACGGTCATAAACATTTAGATGAAGATCGAACTCAATTTTCAAAAGTTTCATATAATTCGAAAAAGTGTTGCAGATATAAGGTAGTGTACCCTTTGAGGCCCATGTACCTTTTAAAGCCCACAACCAGGATTTTCAGACCTGAACGCGCTATACCCGACCCATGCATTTTCCACTATTTATTGTGTTGAATTATGACGAACAAAGTGATCTGGGCCGATGTAAAATGCTTTATGCGTTTGCTTGCTAGCTGTAGAGCAGCTTTTCAATTTTTCTAAGAATTCGTCACGTACTGTTTACAAGAGAGTACCAACCTTATGGACCGTGAATTTGATCAAAACTTTAAGAACCATCATGTTTTGGTGAAAAATGAAGATATCCCAATTTCAGCCCCATGTGCCCTCTGTTACAAGATAGAGCTTTGAAGCTGCTATATCACTTGGTATACCCATATGAATTCGCGTTAAAAATCATATACGTATATATGTAAGGTAAGTGTACCCAGCTTGCCTATAGTTGAGGCTTGCACTATTTTTGACATAACATTGGACCACTTCAACATTTTCCAACGTACTTCATTTTATTTTGCAGGTTTTTAACCAAGCTTTAAAATGAGTTAGGGAACGTTAGAAAATGCTGAGGTGGGCCAAAGGTATCGCAAAAATGGCTTAACTATAGACAAGTTCGATACACTTACTTTAGATATAGCGATATCTCGGAACAGAGGGCTTGTGGAGACCTCAAGTCTTTCGGATACCTTCATTTCTCACAGAAACAAGATGCTTCACAAAGTTTTGATCGGACCCGCCATCAGCAAGATTGGTGCTCCCCTTGTCATAGCCACGTCAAAATAAATTGACTGGACCGATTTCAATGAACTTTTGCGCGCATTTTGTCTGTTTTCAAGATGCTTCTTTCAAAGTCGTAAAATTTGCTTTGGGTCCGATTCTACAGACAACTACCCCCCAAAAAAAGTCTAGTGTATACTCATTAGTGCCCACCCTCGTTTTCTCACATCGCTCTGAGGATATGACAGTTGATCTCAATTGATCTCAGAGAATGTGAAAAAAGCTTCAAAATGAGCCAAGGTACGTTGAGTGTGGATGTCTGGGAGCCGAGTAATCGCGATTTTACAAGCAAAAAGGCCATTCACAAACTTTTGGTGGAAATGCACTATATTCCTCATGTATACGTACATAGCCATACATCGAATTCTTATGATGAAAATGAGACGTACTATGTGTCACTTTGGGAGATTGTTGAGAAGCTTTGAGATGCGTCCAGATTAATCGAGATGTTTTGCGAATAGCAAAAGTTTTTAGGACATATGCTGTACTGTAAGGTTGGGTCTTGAAAGGTACATGTTCTCGCAACCTCGTAGAGGTGTCTCTTTTGTAAAAATGGGACAGCTCGGCTCTACTTGCTCAGAACCAAGTGCACTTCAGCTTCTTCTTAAGGTTTTGAAATCAGCTTTCAAATCAGCCGAAGCTCCGTGGAAGATATCGGAGTTACAGCTGCCGCCAACTTAGGTGGGCCCATACATGGATTCTGAGTAAATTGGGATTTCTGGACATTCTATTGATATTTGGTCTAACATAATAGCATCATTAGCTGTCGTATTTTGTTCAAGTCCTTTCCCCTCGTCAAATCACTAATAAAAATGTTATACACAAACTCCATCGAAATCAGAACTTTTCCAATGCGTGAGTAGTAAAAGTTAACTATTGTGATGCGGGACTACTTTGGCTGAACTTATGTTGAGATATTACGCAGGAAGAAGATTTCCATTTGTATCTATGCGTGAACTGAGGCACGAATGGACAAAAATTTGCTCTTCACTAGAGTTTATATTAAAAGAAAAAGGGAAAATGGCAAGCCCAAAAGTTGTAGTCATATGCGACATTGCAATAGTTAACTTTCGCTGGATATTCTCAGAAAAGAATTTGGATTGGAGCCAATGCGTTAGGGAAACTGTGACTGCTGTAAAACACTCGAAGTGTAACAATGAGAACCGAGACATCAGGCAAGGAGGCTTGGGGACTCGGTAAATACGCGTAATAGTTGCAGTTCATTCACGAGATTTCCCGCCTCCTATCGCTCTCTCCCTCTCTCTCGCTCACGCACAAACACACACGAATACGCACACAGCTCCTCTCTCCTCCACTACAGTATTTAATTAAATTTAATCATTTATATCATTGTAATTTCAAATTCTTTCTTGGAATCTTGTTTTAAGCCTCTTAGGACTCTATGTGCTCTCAGGATTCCAGATATTGTCAATCAACTCCCCTCTCCTTGCCCTCACCCTTTTCCCTCCTTCCTTCATGATTTTATGACACCGCCAATCAAGGATTATCGATTGTTGACTTGAGCAAAATTTTGTTGAATTAAGTAGTTACAAAATGTCTTATTTCCTATATTTTCTCTCATAATAATAATAATAATGATAATAATAATTCCAATATTGGCTAAGAATGCTCGTAAATCTCAACGCGGGTCCTTGGTTGTTTTAAAAAGTAAAAATCTGTCTTTCGCCACGGAGCTATCAGACATATAGACGGAGGGGGGGGGGAGGTGAAAAATTGAATTTTTGGAGAATTGTTAATGGCGGGGTCGCAAAAGCTATTTTTTCATTAGCAGATACGGAGAAACATTTGCTGGTCATGCAATGTTATTGAAAAAAGCGTACGGGTTAAGTGCAATTTTGACGTTGTTCTAGGTTTACACAAGGTTGAAAAAATTACTGTTTGGACGAAGGAGCCATAGTTCAATTTTGTATCACGGGGTCAAAAGCATACTAGTGGTGAGATTCGCTTCGCAGAATAATTTTCCTGTGTATGCATTCCGGATATCTAATTATAAATATAAATTTTACCTTTGAAATTCGTGTAGTAATTTACGTTTATAATGAGGAATAGCCGCGAACTTTGCGCAATCGGAACTAGACTCCTGATGATCAGAGAACTAAAAATGGCAAGATTCAGAGTCTTTTGATTCTTCTACAAGGGCCAATATCTTTCGTTTTAACAGAAATTTTCCAAAACTTCTTCAGATTCTTCCGATGCAGATTAAGAAAATAAATGTAATGGGCAAAGTAGTGAATGCATGGATTAATTGCAATTTTTCCCCGAACCTTCGGATGCCGTCGTTACCAATCCTCTGTCAAACTGTTTTGAATGGTACAGTGAAACCTCGATATAACGGACTTTCTGAAATGCACCATCAGAGATATTTGCGTGTAATTGTACTTCGAATTAGGGGACTCATAGATTTAGCATACAATTTTCGCTGCACCAACGGTGTCCGCTAATTCGAAGTTTCACTGTGCATAAGTTCTAAGCATCAATTAGAAATGGGCAGGAGTTATTCCGTTACTAAAGAGTAGGAGAGGGGAAAAAGGACAGACAGGTTTGCCGGCTCTTGCAAAATTTTGAACAACTTTCTGTTACCATGATGATGGTTGTCGGGGGAAATTTCCTCAAGTTTGCTCTATCTTGCTTCGTTTTGTTGAGAGCGCCGGAAAAGTAAAGAAAAAATACATAAACGAGCCCGTGTGAGAAGTGGAACGGAGGAATGGCAGCCATCTGGAATCCAAGCCAACCCTGCCGCATCGTAGTTGAATTATTCATTTGAACTCTCCACATTTTTTTCTATTCCAAATGTTTCCTCGGGTGCTTTCTTCTGTCACCCTGTTCTTTCAGTTTGTAACCAAGCCTTGGAATCAGATGCGGAATCTTTCATTGAATACTAAGCAATCTGTTTCCGAGCGATACAGATGAATTGCAATTGCTGAAACAGAGAACTAGATATAAAACATTATTCGTTATAATAGCTGGAGAATGATGAATCGTAAGTTTGGGTGGGAATCCAAAAGATTTCTCTGGTCTTTATATCAAAGTCGAATCATAGTTTGAAGAAAACTCGGGATTGGGATTTCATGAGCATTATTGATTGCACTATCATGTACGTATAAATAGCTCGATATGAGTGATATTTGACGCTTAAGATCGTTTCCTCAAAATATCTGATCCCTCACATTGCGTGCTGAGTATTTTTTATAGATTAGATAAAAGCGTGTCATCCCAAGCAGTAATGATGCACAAAGTAAGTACAGAGATATTTATTTAGAAGAATCTAAATCAAGCGAGGGCTAAGCGAGATTCTCGAGTTCTTAAGAGCAAGTCAAAGCTCTACTTTACCGGCGTTCATGATAAATTCATTTGAAATAAAGCTATACAATATTTCGAAAATGTAGCACCAGACGGCTATGCGTATTGGTGAAATGCATCACTGTGTACAATTTTACAGCGATCCGCGGAAAGCTTTTGGAGTAATTCCGATTATAGTGCAATTAGAGTACACTTGCACCATAATTGAGATCCCTCCAAGAGCTTTCCACGGATCACTTCAAAAGTTTACACAGTGGTGCATTTCACAAATATATATAGCCGTCTGGAGCTATATTTTTGAAATATTGTATAGCTTTATTTAGAAAAGATTTAATATGAATGTCGGTAAGGTAGAGCTTTGACATGTCCTCAATTGTATTTACAGGCTGATCCCGTGTAAAATAATTTGAATTTATCAATGATTAGATTTGAGATTCTTTAAGCTGGTTCTTTTTTCGCATTAAGGGATTTTCTCATCTTGATTCATTTCATTTTAGTCATGGCCTCGGCCATGACACGACGATTTAGAATAGGAATGAATCATCAATAGATTCACAAGTGAGCAGATCCTTAAAGTCTATGTAAATTACAAGTGAGAGGATCTTTGAACTTACAAAAATGCAACCAACTTGGAAGACTGTAATTGCCGAGCACAGCTCTATTCCTCAAAGTCACTTTGACTAGTTTACAAGATAATCGGAAAGTGGACCTTTGGACGTATGGTTCCAGGCGGACGAGAATAGAATCATAGAAACGTGGGATGCAAGGGTGTACGGGGACAGAGTGATCGAAGAGGATTATGTTGGATAAAATTAGCTTCTCCATTCCTAGACTTTGGTCTATAAATGAAATTTTTTTGAAGTGATTCAGCAGTAAAGGCTCATTTATACTTTAGGGCCGATTTCATCTTCTAAGGGCCGATGTCAACGGATTTCAGTGCATTTTTCCTCTGGATGGTGGTTTTTGGGTATCAAAGGAAATATTCAACATGCATAAAAATAGCGGGCGTGATATTTTCTTGAAGAAAAATACAGTCCCGGCAAGCTAGTTGCCTTCACTTTATTACTAAATGAAAGGGAGTTCAATGTCAGTCCTTGAGTTGAAAGAGTTCGAAATGCTGGCGATTTTCTCGCGCTTTCGACAAAATGCTTATCCAGCATACTCTGGCATGAAAATTTCGAATGACGTATAACCAAAAATATTTGACATCGATTGCCATATCGAATAAAGAATCTCTAGTGTTCACAATTGTGTATTCTCTTTTGATATCATAGGTTCTGTTGAATATATGCTTTAGGAAACCAGAATCATGTTTTACATAAACGTAGAAGATCGAATTGAAGAGCCCCATGAAAGCAATCAGCCAGTCTGGGCATAGCGTGATATGTTTCGCCACATTTTGTCCGGAAAAACGGACACACCTAGAAGAGTGTAAATTGTTAAGCTTGGAAAGGTCTATATTACATGGACGAAAATTCGCACTCAAGTTCAGTACATTAATAGCATGAAAACACGATATTTGTTTGACTACCTATACATTGAATCGACCGTATACACAAACATCGTCTGAGGCGGAAGACCTTGTTTTAGCCAATAGTTAACATTGTGGACAATGTCCACTGGACACGTATTTTTGTAGGGATGAAATTATCAACCTGCAGCAATTTCTCATCTAGCTCGTAGGCTTGGGTCTCATTCATTCTCTAGACTCACAAGTGCCCATTTTCCAATGGAGACTCGCGCGATTACGTGACGGTCGATTTCTCCGAGCAAAATACCCGATGATCTGTATCTTAGCAATTTGATGAATTCCTATTAAATTTTTATCAAGACGAACAAGAAAAATTATTCATGAAAACTATGAAGAAAGTATTCGATTTATCGAGTGGATGAGTGGAGTTGCCATTGGATTTTACTTGTGGTTGCAATGGCGGCTCTTGCAGCTCATTCTTATGGTATTAATCGCAAAGGAACTCCGTTTCAATTAATGACTTGAATTGTAGTTTAATGCATGATACAGATTAGACGCTGATGCGGCAAATTTTTTTCCTCACATTTGTAAACCGGAAGCTTGTCCAGTGTCCGCTCTTTCCAAATACTGCTTAGCCATATAGAACGCAGTCGAGCCGTCAAATGCATCGTCACCTTATTCCAAGCGAAATTTGATCTATGAAAAATTGTGAGTACTATCAATTTGCAGGCGAACGAGTGATCGTTACGTGGTTGTCGCGTCGCTCGGAAGGGGCTCGCGAGTTGGGTATCAGGGGCGGCTCGTATATCGAATTCATCGCGCATTCTCTCTTATTGCAAGCTGCCCGCGTCTTGTATTCGTGCATGCGGGTGTTTCTCTTACCTGCCTCTTGTGTGATCCATACCTTACGCGAACTTCGGCGCAAGGCTGTGGGCAAATATTCCACTTCACTTACTATCGAGAACATAACGTGTTGCTTGCGCAACTACGAGAATTCTCATTTGTATCCGGCAAGAGGCGTGTTCATGATCAATCTCGCGTGTGTTACGTGGAACAGGGACCTAGAAAAGCATTTTTCATTTTACTCCAAGTTCACGAGGCTGTGATCAAATCATTCCAATTGTTACACTCAAAACCCATTGGTCACACATGGTTCAGCTGCGAATTCAGAGGTAGATCTCAAAACTTTCCTGGCTCTCGATACATTCATCATTGCTATAGGGAACATCCATAGCTACACGGGACAGTTGTCGGACATATAATTTTTTCTTTCTACGAAAGTGTTTCATTCTTTGAACATGTTGGCAAATAATTCCACGTACCAAAAACATAGAAACGACCAGGAAGAGCTTCGATCTCACGAGTTTGAAATGAAAGAAGAGCAAACAGGAGCAAAGCATAACATTGTGAGACGTCTTCGTTGAGAAAACAACTACCCCATCAATGTAAGAAAGGCTTGAGAGCACAGCGATGAGGAGTGTTATCTTTGGCACGCTTGCAGTTAATAATCTACTCAGCATGGATGTTTTCTGCGCGAGAATCATGTGAGATAGAATGCTCGCTTCCAGAAGTTTTTGATGAACCTCCCTCTTCCAATACCTACTTCATTATCATCTCGATAGCCAGTTATTTTCAGAGATGAATTTTTGGAAACTAGCCCAGGTCATTTGTTGTTGTACAAGCTATTGAATCTCTATTGAGAAACCAAATCATACACTTACAATCCAGTTCGGCAACTGAATTAGGTTTTTGGATCATTTCTTGACTGATTCCTGACTCGAATTTCATCTCAAGTTCGGAATGCTCATAACTCCAGCTATTTTTATTGCCCCTAATTTAAGATGTATGACTTCATCCATTCATACTTCGCTATTTTGGAAAAAAAGGTTGATGCCTACAACAAGTGTCTGTAATGTGCTCATATTTTACTCGGGAAGTTGATGAGACGGAGAGAAAATAAAGCTGCTTTGATCCATCAATAACGATCTGAAAAAGTATTCATTTGCCTTCAGCACTTCATTTTTCAGGATTTTACTTGTCATGGGAACACCTACAACGTCATATGTTCAACAAGGCAAGCGTCAGCTGGAAATATCACTTCCGTTTCAGTGTATATACTCAA
>JAPYYZ010007475.1:0-10332 GCA_030522705.1 Eretmocerus eremicus
TTACTGTCTTTATCGAGCCGATAAACTGTAATCCGCAGCACAAATTTGTGGTCGTTTTGCGAATCCAATGTTTTGAAAGTCTGCTAAATCATCTAAAGTAGCCCAAAGTATGAGGAGCAACTTACGGTTGTGGGTTGCACCGTACGATGAAGAATTTCAAGATTTTTCGACCGATGTGAAAGTGGGATGTTATAATATCTGTGCCAAGGAAATTGGATGTGATCAGAAATCACAGATTGACGCACATGTTTCGATAGTTAATAAGTTTACTGATGAGAGATTGATCCGATTGAACTATTCACACAACTCTTGAATAAGCATCCGACTCTAGCTCCTGCATTTACTAGCTTGAGTCCAATAGACGGTGGAATGCGATCGCGACTTCAGCTGGTTTTAGGGAATCCCCGTTCTCTCGCAAAGAACGAGATGGGAGGAAAAAAGAGAACCTTACCTGTTTATCGCCGAGCTGATAAACTCTGCAATGCAAAAAGGCAGTTTGGCCAACGGCGATTACGGCGTTGCGAGCGACGTTTAGTTCAAACTGTGGACCGCCACTGGTATTCCTAGATCCAGTCATGGCCAACGCAGTGCCAATACTGTTGATACCGACAACTCCAATATCACCATCGACGCCCAGGAACCAGTGTTCCTCCCTTCGAGCCTCTGCAATCAAACAAAACAGATGCAACCCGTCATTGAAAATTTGTCTTGCTTTGTAGATATCAATATTCATCTATGGCTGAAGAATAATAAGAAAAAATATATATGGACAAGAACTGGCTGGCTGAATCATGGATATGGAGTTATGTACGGAGTACACCGCACCGAAAATGGGGATGAGGTATTTTACGGAGGAGCTGTTAAGCTAGTTTTATCATACATATACCTCGCAGGAGCAATTGTCCCGCGGAGAATAATTACGCGGATGATCAATCGTTAGCAACAATTGAGCATCTACAGACTTGAGATGCATAATCTCACGCTCTGAAGCACTCATACCTCTTCATCTATGGGGAAGAAATCGTGCTAATCTAGCTCAAAACCGAAAGGGTTATCTAGTAATTTTGAGCTTAGGGACCCTCTTGGTGTTTATGTCCCGGGAAATAATTCGAGCTGGGCGTCTTCGTGTTAATGCTCCGGGAAATATTTAATACTACATCTCTAATCCCATGATCTATGTGACTGTTGTAATCCCTTCAAATCCAGGCATAACCAGTCGGGCACGACTCAATTCACTTGATTTGCGTGAATTCAGAAATCATGCGTTTGCAAAGCAGCTTCTCGGGCTCCACCTCTGTGACATAAATTCGCGAGTTTGGCCAGAGTCTCTGCGAGGTAAAGCCACCCACACGTAGCAATAGATTGCCATGGAGCATAGAGCAGCTGCGCTGCACACCAGCCACGAACGTCCTTTATCGGCCCAAACACGCAAACGAATCTCCGTGTACAGAAGCTGCAATCGATGCGCAGGCCGTTCCCGAAACGCATATTCGCTCCAACGATGGAAATGTCGATTCTCGTGTGCAAACACGCGCAATCAAGATCCCGGCGATGGGAATGCAGAATCGAGCTTTGCCGGCGCCACTGCCAGCCATGTTCAGGCGATTATCCGGTCACATCGCTATTAGGTACGATGATACACGCACCCACGCAATATTCGTGTAATTGTCCGGGTCGGCTAGAGTTCTCGGCGTTCTCTTCATACGCTCCGTACAATCTCATTAAATCCATTCGACAAATCCTCTGGAAGCTCGGGTAAGGTAGGCTGGAAGCACGAACATCCGCTTGTACGTCTACCTCGAAGCTTCTGGCTCGTACATTGTTGGTGATCGTACTTGCTGCAGCGCCGGGCAAAATTAAAGACCGAACCTCAGTTTGCCAACGCTAATACGGGCCCTCGGCCGAGTAATCGAAAGTCAACAGCTGGAAGGGCTACAGTCAGTGTAATGCCATGTGTATGTGTATCATGGGCTATGCAGTACACGCACAGACTAATTTGTCGATATTGTATTCATTACCGAGGGATGTGTGAGCGTGTAGCTGCTACACGTGCTTGGAATCGCATTCTGCTCACAGTGTCAATTGCTGTGGATCAGAGCTTGGTTTGTGCTATAGGTTCAAGTCAAATGAGAAATGAATGTGCTTGTCATGCAAATGCTCCAGATGGGAATGCAATGAACGTGTCAAACTCTTTCGATCTTGGTGTCACTAATCAGGGATGATGAAAAACGTGTTGGACTTCCCAATCATTGTTTGATCTAGAATCCCTGACGTACAATCCTATCCCACAGAATACGAAACAAACCATTTTCACTTGTATGAGTCAATTGAGGTTCAGGTGTTCGGTAAGATATGGGTATTATGGTCCAGTGTAAGAGACGTACTACCTCAGGAAAATTCACTCATGGCGCCACTTACAGATTTCTTAATCACGGGAGAGCGCAAACGAGGTACTCCAAGAACAACCTAGGGAGCAGTATACTCAAATGCTGAACAACGTGGTGAACCGATATGAATAAGTGGATGTTATTGGCAGCCGTGATCGATTCAACCCATGATAAGATGTTGTGAGAACCACATTCCATTATACTTACAAGATGTTACTCATTGACAAGCAGTTCTGAATTGATTTGGCAAGCATCCGGAATCCTGCTAATTTCCTACGTATATAATTTCAAACTCCATGCCATAAGATTGCGGCCGTCTTTGAATTTATGTCAGAACGGCATTTGCCCGATTAAATGGTAAGAGCAAGAGCCAAACCATTACACCAAAATTTACCTTTGAATGATGTTGCGTAGGTGCGGAACCAAGAAACCAATCTCAATAACGATCGCATCAAAGCGAAACGATTGAAGAATTTGGTATATCATTTACGAGAACAATTACGCCAGATTCAATACCCGAACTCCTGCTTTATCAAATTGAACAGTGAGAGCACTGTCGTCCTTCCCACTGGAGCGCACAGCGGAGCTGGATGAAATCGTTCAATTATGAGGAGTCTCGTTTGCAACTCGTGAAATATGAGCATAATAATACATCGCAATACCACTCCATCTCTAGAAAACCTATGGAGTTTTAACCATGGACCTGCATGAAGTGACCATGAGTCATATCGCAAAACCCCCCGACGAGGAACCTCTAGCCAACTCGGAAGGATGAACTATTTGGAGCGGTGAAGAAGTACTTTTTGGGCCGCGGGAGTTCGTGGAAGTTCGAATCGCGCGGATCTATGACTTTGCTTGCGTTGATTCTTACGCATTCATCAATGAGGTGATTATTTGTGAGAATCAGTATATTTCACATACTGCAGGAGAATATCAAGCTAGCCTCGTAACAGCTTCATCGCTATTGTCATGGTAACGAAATCCAGCTATTGGCACGCGCGGGCAAAAATTATCAGCGGATGAGCAAACTAGAGATCGAGCCGGATAAAGGCGCAGAGCCGGGGAGTGAGAGTTAGGTGCTGGCAAAGGCCGAGATGAAGAGGCAAAAAAAGCCTAGAGAAGTCGAGGGAAACGATGAAGTAGTGTCGGAAGTTTCCCCGAGCTGGGACGAGTATTCTGGCTCTGGAGAAAATTCTACGCCAATCGCGAATTCTGCGGGATCCAGTATCGTGGTTCGAAATTGGACAATTCTATCCCATGAATGGAACACTCTCGTTCAATCACGATGAATAGACGCGAATATAAAAATCGAGTAAATTATGAAACTACCATTTGAGACTCTTATTGACCCCCAATTATTGAACACAAGACTCATGTTCCTTAATTGGATTTCTGTGGACAATGAAACCGCCTCGCAGCCACTGGATGAGGCTAAACTCCCATAACCTTTAAAACATCTAATCAAAATGAATGATGGTTATGCCGGTAGAACACAAATATCAAGAATACAATTTAGCATGATACCTGATCACAACATTACAATTTAGCGAGAGGATAGTTAGAGGAGAATATCCCCTAGTTGGTATAAATAGCTGTCATTGGCCAAGAAATTCGAGGTTTTTATTCTAGGGTGAAGATTTCGCTCTCTGCTTGGTTCGCTTATGATACTTAATTAACAAAGAACGAGAAGTTCAAACGATTCCGCGCGGTGGAGAGAATTCTTAAATAAGTTCAGTTTCATCCATTTCTCTAGTTAGATATGTTGTATGAATCATAGAACCATATGAGTTTTTCATTATGAAGCGAACACATGCGTTCATGAGCTTCTGAAGATTCAAGTCCACATACTGCTGCATCTTGGGTTCAAGATGGATAGAAACAATATTTGCGCAACGTAGACAACCAGGTGGCATGTTCAAATTCTTCGGGTTTAGTACAATAGTCATAAATTATTGCAATCTTGCAGGTACGTCCAAGAACGAATTTTACTTCAAATTCACTCGACTTTCTAGTAAAGTGAAGGAAATTAATCTCCTTTGTTTATGCGGAGACTTCCAAGTTGCTGAATGGATTCCTCCATCCACTCATGTGACAAGTGCAACTCTGTCTGAGGTTGCAAGCATTCACATCATTGATCTCCATCAGATTCTCCCCATATGAAGACAAACAATTCTTTTGAATCAAATATGCATCCCGTTTCCACTGGTTTCTGATAAAAATCTATATTCATCTGTAAGGTATGACCCTCTCCGCTGATTCTTCTCATTTGGTTCAGAGACTCATATTTTCCAACCTCATATCAATTCTCATCAATTGCATCGCGTCGGTGGAATAAATCAATCAGTTGTTGTGATTTCGATGTAATCACTTGGTTGAGTAGAGTTCATCATCAATAGCACTATTCAGAACGATCCATCCATTATCTGCGCCATAAACTCTTCACACGTGTGACTTTGCCACGGTCTGCAGGGTATGCAGAGGCAGCATGTCTGGCAGAGGTACCCGGACAAGAGCCTAGGGTGTGCGAGGAGCAGTCGGAAAAAAACGTGAGCCCCCTTGAGTTGCTCCGAAATTTTTTTTCTACGTCACAACATGCGCAAGAGAAGCGCAACGAAGCACAATTTGCACTGCCTCTCTTACTCGTGCATGGCGCGACGTTTTTCTCGCATACCCGGCGCGCTTCAAGCACATTCATTAGAGTTTACGCGGAACACGTGAGAGCTTTTTCACAGCCAGTCGCTAGCACACGTGCTATATTTTTGGAAACGAAGACTAGAAGACTAGAGTTATGAATGGACTCTTGTGGAGAATCTCATTCTAAAATTCTGGGTTTCTATGAGCTTGCTGCTGTTCTTTCAATGCCCAGGTCACACATCTCATTACGGTCCCATAATCAAGGCCAGTTCTCCTGAATGGTATGATTGTTCTAATATAGTACGTCTCAGAACTTCTGTTTAGTGGATGAAGTGTAAGAAACGGGTTTACGATATAAGTATGGCTAGTGCAATGAGTGGACCATTGAATACAATTTGTAACTTGTCCCTTGGGTTCGTAAATACTCCATTCACCTTTTTCAAGTTGTTCACCGTCCTTGTGGGGTTTTGATGGTCGAAATCCCAGAGAGTGGAACAAGAGAATTTGTGTTTTTCTTGTGGAGTGTACCGTGTAATGGATATAAGCCAATAGTGATGGTGTCCGTCAGATCAGTAAGTACGGTTTCTGTCGATAGAATGAGAATAGTATATTTCGCACCTCGGGGAAACTGGGCTATTGCAAGCCTTGCATGGATTGCCGCCGAGGCGCAGCCAATGCAGGGTCCGGGATCGCCTATAATCCTGCTCGGAATCATCTTCTCCTGTTCTACACGATTCATTCATGACATGATTCACGAACACGTGTCAGCAAAAATTGAAAGAGTCAGCAGAGAGAAATCGATTTTATCTAGCAGGCGTATGTGTCCTTATGCCCTAAATACCTCAAAACAATCAATCGCGGTATTCCTGCTCTCTCAACATTGATCAATCAACATGGATAGGTTCTAACTCAAATCCAGTCAGTCCGACTGATTTTTCTCAAATAATAACCAAAAATCAACTTGAATCGTTGATTTCTAGTTAGATCCGTCCATCTTAGCTGATTTATATTCAGAGAGCATATCAGCTTAGACTATAAAAGTGGAAAAGGAAGTACCGTACGCTCGATACAGAATGCTTCACATCTTAGATTAGACATCACTCCGCAAGATGGAATATTCTGGCTCCTGAATTCTGACGACAATTTCAGATTGCGGGTACAAGTGGCCTACGTAGAGCTCGGTTAGCCGCTGTGTCAATTAATTATTCGGGATGAGGCAGCGGCTCCCAAATTTTCCCAAGAACTTTCCAAACTCATCGCGCTCGCGCGCTGTAGAGCTACAGCTTGGGGACATGCCACGAGCGTCTTTGCGCCACCAAGCAGCTCTTCTCCCGAAAGTTGCAACCCCTTCTTGCGCTGCCCATCTTGTCCTCCCACCCTCTCTCTATCTCTCTCTCTTCCCTTCTTCGTGTTCTTCTCGTCTCTGAGCTCCGAGCTTCCACCAGATTCCGGATTATGCGGTCCGCACCAAAGATCTCAATTATGCTTAGGCCACAGGAAGAGCCGTTTTTCGCCTACACTCACCTCCATTAGCTGCTCGCAATACTCTATAGATGTCTTTTCGTCAAACAGCTTCCCCGAAAATTTTCATGACACAGTTGAGGTCCCTGCAGTTGCTCTGAGTGGCTCCTCCAAACTAAATCCTGCTACGTAATAAGGTGCGAGGGACACTGACATGCTAAA
This sequence comes from Eretmocerus eremicus, assembly GCA_030522705.1. Lineage (NCBI taxonomy): Eukaryota > Metazoa > Arthropoda > Insecta > Hymenoptera > Aphelinidae > Eretmocerus > Eretmocerus eremicus. The sequence continues at coordinate 6,705 of JAPYYZ010007475.1, forward strand.
GCTCTTCAAAGGATCGCTGGAATCAGAAACGCTCGCGAGTCCGAACTAGATGAAGACCACCGTAACTTTTGGCGTGACGAAAACTCGTCATCCGAGACGAGGGCCTCGAACGCGCGAGCTAGAGCTCATTTTCGTAGTGGTCATGGTCGACGACTCGAGCTGGGGTTTTCGCTAATAGCTGCTATGCTCCTGCTGCTGTGATGCTTTTGTCGCCTTTGTGCCCGACGAAAATTGATTAATTTAATGGCTTTGGAGAATTTGTTCTGGGCTCCGCTCGAAAGTTCGAGTATTGAAGCTGGCACGATCCTCATACAGGATGGGAGAGCGGGATGCGATAAAAGCAGAGAGATTGAACAAAGTCTATCGGACCAATAACGAGTCTTGTTTACGGAGTCCAAACTCTAATTAGCCGCGTCGTTTCGCTCTCTGCGTTAGGAACATTTTGTGGGCTGCCCCGAGGGCGTACTCGCAATAAATTTACAGGTGTGAACATTTCATCTAGCTACCACACCATGGCATATCATGACCTACTTTCTTAGCTATGCCTCGATGCGCCTTCATCCTGTTTTGCTGATGCATCATTACTATGCTGTTCCTCGGGGTTTTGATGTACAGTGTGACGCGTGAACAGGAATCCGCTAGTTCGGCAATGTCAAATATGTCGAACTTAAAAATTGTTATTTATATGGTCTGCACGCTTGGCAAAGGTCTGAGCTGGCAGGTGTATGCCGTACCGCGCGCTCGTGAGTCTTAAGAAGTGTTTGATAAGCTCACCCGATGCCAGATTTATGACTGCGTTGATGTAAAATACATCGACCGCTGAGAGGCAAGAAAGATTGGAAAGTGATACATTCTTTCGAGACGTCGCGCCGTATGAGTTGGTGATACTCCATCTCGAGAGGGAACGCCCAAGCTTCAAAATCTCTCGACCACTGTTATCCACACGAACGCACAAGTCTCAATTTAGGGTGACAAGAGATAGCATTCTTTTGAACAAGTTTCAGAATCAGCAAGTTTTTCTGTCAAGACTAAAACCATTACAATGTCAAAGAGGGTTACCTCCTAGATGAATTCATAGAGTATTCGAAAATATGTAATCTTCAATCTCCACTCTCCAACACTTCTCAACTACATTCACGGAGGGACGTCCATAGCTATTACATCAGGTAAGCCAATCAATTGAATGCTTCGTTTTCCAGCCCAGATGTATCATTTGATCTTTTCCCAGAACCGCCCTAGATTCGTGTGGGATAGATTAATGAGTGATCTCTGGCCTGCTTTGGTAACGCCAGCTCTCTCATTTACGAACATCGAATCCACTTCGGGTATTGGTTATTACATGATCCTTTTACAGTGATGAACATTTCTGTGGCACAAAATTCATGGCGCACATTTCCCGATTGCTTCTGAAGCGACGATAGAATGTATAACTCATCATAAATTGATTTCTTCCCTTCGCAGAATGGATGGTGCATGGCGGCTAATGGCTACTCAATTCTACACAGGCATTACTGCGATCAAATTTCAGGAGCAATGAACTCGATGGACAGTAACGGAGTTGTGTGGATATTCTCCATATACATTGTAAAAAATTGGTTGACTTTCAACCAAAAATTCAACCACTGGTTGAATGAAAAATTCAACTACCTGGTTGGATTTTAAACAGCCGGTTGAAATTCAACCAACCGGTTGAATAAAAAATTCAACCACCTGGTTGAATAAAAAATTCAACCACCTGGTTGAATAAAAAATTCAACCACCTGGTTGAATAAAAAATTCAATAAAAAATTCAACCACCTGGTTGAATAAAATATTCGACCACCCGGTTGAATTTCAACCAGTTGGTTGAATGTCAACCACATGGTTGAATTTCAACCAGGTGGTTCAATTTCAATCAGCTGCTTGAATCTAAACAAGGTGGTTGAATTTTCCGATGCTAGTTCGGATGACTCCTCGGGATGTGGGTAGTCCTCGGACTGATGTCCTAGCTTTCATCGTTGTCGAGGATTTGGGAGATATTTGTTCATAATGGCTCAGCCTCACCGCCCGATCAGAAATTTTTCAGGGGCACCCGGACCTCAGATGGGGTACCCTATCTGGTTCTGGCGTGGGGACCCCTAGAATTCCTTAGGGGAGTGGCCAGGCTAGGTGGACAGCCGCGGATATAGCTCCCAATCCGGATGCCTCAATTTAGGGCTACCCGGACAGGGTGTCTATCAGCTCCGGTTATGGTAGAAATTTGAATTCATCGATGAAGCGTTTGATAAGTTTTCTTCATTTAGTTCGTTGACAGCATATTCTATTTCTGAGCGAATAGAAGCTTGTAATACGAGCTGTGTTGTCTGTATCGGTGTTTTGCAATATTAATCATTTAACGTGAAAGCATAAATAATTTGTGTGGCCTATTGATGAAGCTATTGATTGCAACCATAGATTTGAATAATATGTAAAATGAATATCTTACCAATAATCGTTAACACGTACATAGTATATTTTACTTTGAATTCTTTCAATAAAGAATTTTCTTAAAATACATACCTCGGACTCACATTGCATAGATGAACAACCGTGAAACCAAGACCCACCCGAAATGACTTACAAGGGGAGACCAAGACCTCCGGGTGACCAATCTTCACCAAAATTTTTTTAAGAGACTCGTATTACCTAGCGTATGACGAATCTAGAGTATCTCCTGCCAATGGGCACTCTATTCCAAGATACAGCTATAGACATTAGCATTGCCAGGATATCTATATACATAACCTCTTAAAACAGGCCTATATAGGCAATGCTGATGTCTATAGCTGTATCTTGGAACAGAGTGCCCATTGGCAGGAGATACTCTAGATTCTTCATATGCTAGGTGGTACGAGTCTGTAAAAATATTGTATTAAATAAGTGGAACGTGTTAATGTGACAACAAAACTAGATATCAATAACTAGGTTCGGTTAGTTTGCATGAGTTAATTAGCAGCTAATTGTTCTCGAGTGAACTGTGGATCCACTTTCCATTTCATAGTGAATTTTTAGTCCAGTTTCATTGAATTCTAAATTCACTACAGATATCTATAAAATGAGGAGTCCAGGATTAAAACATACCGCATCATGTTATAACCTCATAAGGCTTCTGAAATGGATCGTCAATCAAGTTTCATTACATCCAGCCTCATTAGATTCTGAATTCTATATATGATCAAACATTCAGAATACCCGAAGAGGATCAATCCTCAAGTCTAGATGTATGTATTATAGAGAATTCGTCAATAATACGGCGCTGGTGGGGTAGTAGTTCGGATACCCCTGAGTCCGGGTACCCGGATCGGGAACTGATCCAAATCTGTCCATCAAATCGTCGAAATCCGGATAGGGTCCCTAGTTGGGTAAGGGGTACCCGGATAGAGCGCCGGATCCGCACCCTACTCAAATTTTTGATCGGGCGGGGCAGATAATTGAACGATCATATCCGGAACACGAATCCTCTTTATTGGAAGGTGGAATACTCCTCGTCCGGTGGCTGTCCAATTAGATAGGAATTAATTCGACTTTCCGGACCTTTATCGCCAAAGTAACGAATATGAGTGGGATATTGTGGAACCCACTCGTTACTCTCATGTGCACAATGTAGAAA
>JAPYYZ010007479.1:0-14683 GCA_030522705.1 Eretmocerus eremicus
TCACGGAGAGCTCGACTACTGGCTGACCCAGGCGCTCAGCGACCATGGCTGCTTCGGCGAGTACCTTCACCGATTCAAGAAGAGGAACGTGGCATCGTGTCAGATGTGCGACGCTCCACGGGACAACGCCGAACACGCGCTCTTTGAGTGCCCGGATACGGAAACGGCGAGGGCAGATCTGGAGGGTCGACTTGGGCGTTCTTTCAGCCCGGAAAACATCGTGGGAATCATGCTGCGGAGCGAGGACGATTGCGCCAGATCGCCGAGTTCGTCAAGCTCGCAATCGACAGGAAGGAGAAGAAGGAGCAGGAGCTGCAATGCCAGCAACACGACCAAGGATGAAGAGGAAGCTGCAGCGGAGATGAAGCAGGCGAAGAAGAAGAAGACGGAGATGGCAGACCGGACATGCTGAGTTAGAGCATAGGAGTGAGCGCAACGTGCGCCAAACGTGCCGGCCACGTCGGGAGTGATGCACAAGTGGTACCCGACTGGCCAGTGTGTCAGAGGGGTTTTTAGTGGGTATACCGAAGTCTCTGAGAGTCCCACATAGGGGAGGGCCGGCCCTCCTATCATGCGTAACGCATTTTCCTCTCTGAAAAAAGAAAGGTCAATTCCGATAATCAGCATTGATCCGGATCGGATCGAACATGGGCAATGCCGATTCGCCACATAGAACCAGATTCGCAATCCGTCTCCATCCAATGCCAGTAAACAGCATTGAGGCAGATTGGAGCGTCCATTATTCCGGAATCGATGCCGATTTTTGGCATTGAGGCGGATTGGATTGCATTGGGGCGGATTAAATCGCATTGATCCGGATTGGATTGAGCATGGCCAATGCCGATCTCAGGCATTGAGGCGGACTGTATTGCATGGAGGCGGATTGGATTGCATTGATCCAGATTGGATCAAGTATGGTCAATGCCGATTCGCAGGGTTGAGCCGGATTGTCAATCCATCCGCATTCAATGCCGATAATAAGCATTGATCCGTATATAATTGAGCATAGTTAATGCTGATTTGCAGCATTGATCCGGATTGGTAATCCGCCCCCCATTCAATGCCGATAAACAGCATGGAGTTGGATTGGATCGTCCATCATCTCGAATTCAATGCCGATTTCCAGCATCGAGGTGGATTGGATTGCTCCGATCCGGATTGGATTGTTCCCGGTCAATGCCGATCTGCAGCATCGAACCAGACTCGCGATCCTTTCCCATTCAATGCCACTCAACAGCATTGAGGCGGATTGGAACATCTGGGTTGAACTCTCCAATGCCGTTTCCTGGCATTCATCCGGACCCGTTCTCAGGGAATATGTATCACAAGCAACAGCCACTAAGTGGCGTTTCCTGTTTCCTCATGCATTGTATGGATTCCCAATGGGAATGCTGTCTCGCAAGCGGCCAATCATGAACTCTATTCGTATATAAGACTGACGAACAGATTGAGTCCTCAAAGTGGTGTCAATCCTTAAGGTGCGATAGTCATGAAAGCGTATGTGTAATGATTATTTATAGAGATGATCTCGTCATCTTAGCCGTATTCTTGTCATAGAGTGTCTCCAATACCGAATCTGCGGATTGAACCGGATTGACCATCGATGTTCATCCAATGCCCCTAAACAGCATTGAAGCGGATTGGATCCCTCGGGGCGATCACTCTCATACTATTTTTTGGCATTGGAATAGATTGGGGCGAATTGGAGGGCATCGATCCGGATTGGACTGAGCATGGTCAATGCCGATATGCAGCATTGAACCGGATCGGCCCCTCGTCTACATCCAATGCCGATAAACAGCATTGAGGCGGATTAGATCATCTAGTATCCCGGATTCAATGCCGACTTTCGGCATTGAGACGGATTGGTTCGCATTGATCCGGATCGGATTGAGCAAAGTCAATGTCGATTTGCAGCATCCTACCGGATTGGCAATCTATCTCCATCCAATGCCGATAAACAGTATTGAGGCGCATGGGATCGTCCAGTATTCCGGATCCAACGCCGATTTTCGGCATTGAGGTGGATTAGATTGCATTGATCCGGATTGGATTGAGCAAGGTTCCTGCCGATTTGCAGCATTGAACCGGATTGGCGATCCGTCCCCATCTGATGCCGTTAAACAGCATTGATCTGGATTGGATTGAGCATGGTCAATGCCGATTTACAGCATTGAGCCGAATTCACGGTACTCCATCCAATGCCAGTAACCAGCATGGAAGTGGATTCATCACTCCGTCTGAATGCTGCAAAACTGCATTGGATCACATCAGGTTTCAATACCAATTGAACAAATTGATCCGGATTGGATCTAATGCAATCCGTTGGATCGCGAGAATCGTGTTTCACATTCAGCATTCAAACGGATTAGACATCCTCGAATCCGTTTTTATCCATCTTTTACAGCAGGGTAGAACAAGAGCTCAACATATGAGTACCATGAGATCTTATAGGTAATGATCTTTCTAGAAAGAGGGAGGGCTTCCTCTCGATCATCACAGAGAGCGAAAAATTCTAAGAAAATCAATGAACCGTGAATTAAAATTCCATATGAATTTCAATTTTGAACACAGTACCATCAAGAGACGTGATAGCACCTCGCAAGCGAGTATGAGCGAAATTCTCCATAAATTCTACAATATTCATCAATTCTTCTCAAAAGGAGTGGCCTCTCTTCTGATGAGATTTTTCATATCTTTTGATCTAGAATCAAGAAGCATCGATGAGTGTGTAATCATTTGTTGCAGTAGTTGTTTAACTTATGTTCTAACGGATCTTGATCATATATTGATGATTAGAACTGATCCTAAGGTCAACTCGAATGGCTGAGCTCTTCCAGAACTTTTTTGATACATGACTCCAATCCTCGTGCATGAGGTTTTCGTAAGGTTTCCCTGTTGATATACTTGGGGGTGTGATCTCAGTTGGATTCAAGACTGCTTCGTAGTGGTTCACAGGAATGATACCCAAGATTGATCCCCATCTGATAATTTCATCTTATTGAGTGAGATTTGTATTCTCTCTCATCTCGGTGTAATGTGAATGATTTCATGGGAATGAAATGATAGAAATGAATGGATGAGGAGAGTTTCATCTTGAACAATTATTATACATTTGACGATTGAAAGTGTTTGGATAGTCTTACAGATGCTTGTTAGGGGCCATCCATAAATTACGTCACCCTGAAATTGGACATTTTCCCCCCCCCCCCCCCCCCGTGTCACGCTAAAGCCCTTCACTGAGCCTATTTTATACATGGCGCGTTTCCTTTCAATGACCCCCCCCCCTCCCCCCAAGACCGTGACGTGATTTATGGATGGCCCCTTACCTGCTCAAGTTGATCCATGGATATTCTCAAGTCTTCAATCCTATATTATAAAGTTTTTGGAAGAACCTCCATTACTGTTTTGATCAATCAGGGGTAGTCTCACTCCCATTAAGAATGGAATTAACATGGAATGGCTTGATTGAACATCCATCGGGGATTCCGAAGAAGAATTCAACACCGTCATTCATGAAACAATTTTGTTAATACTCCGAAAAAATCCAACTCTTCATACTGATCACAATCAAATGAATGGTCCATCAATCGATTCCATTTACGAGATGTGGAATCTTCTCCCTCCTCATTTACTTTTTCTAAAGAGTACAACTTGACGAGTATGAATTCTCCACCCCGAACTGTATCCCTACTAACTTTCAGTACACGTATAGAGACTGCACATATTCAACATCGTACATAGATGCACGAAATTGAGTGAGGCTGGATGTTTTGAAAAATTAACATACCGCCATTTGAATTCTTGAAAAGAATGAAATCAGGAGGATATGTTGAGTATTCCTCTATTTCATTCTGGGGGGGATTCAAATTTGAATCAGAGAGAGAAAGGTGAAATTGAGGGAGAATTATTGAGTATGAATATTCATGATCCATATTCGAAGTTCCATATCCCTCAATCTTGGAATAATACAAATCACTTATACTTCCTCATGCGGAATCGTAGCGCTCCGCGTTGACAGAGGCTTAATACTCAACAATTCGAGTTCCTAAGCCAAGGATGTGATTGAAAAACGCAGTAATCAACTCGTGGAGTACACACTACGCCTCTATTTTTCCCTGTAGAGAACGCGACGCGCCACGATTCTGGATGAGGGAGTCTGAGTAATTTGTATTATTCCAAGATTGAAGGATATGGAACTTTTAGGAAGGATCATCGATATCTATACTCGATAATTCTTTTTTGATTTTACTTCTTTCTCTAATTGAAATTTGCATTCCGTTAATATAAAATGATGATTCCACGAGGTACCATGCAGGTCCCAGGTGGTCCCATGATGGTCCCGAGGGTTTTCTATGGGTCCCATGGGCTTCCCATGAGGTCCCATATTTGGACCTCAATATACTTGAATTTGACAATAAGGAGTGAGATGATTCATGAGAGAATCAAATTGAGTCAAACGGAAATGAACACAGCTCATACGCGATCAAAACAACCCAAATCGACTCAAGTTCTATTCATATTTGAGTCCAAGATGGTCAAACCCAATTTCAAATGAGCGCGCGATGCGAACGAAGACTCAGCGTAGTCATTGGATAGCCTGTACATATTAACCAACTTCGTCCGAGAGAGTATAAGTGAAGGAGGTTCGGCCTGTACCAACAGCTGATGTGAACAAAGATTGATATTCCTGAGAGCAAATTAGCAGTGGCTACGCAAGCTCACTTTTCAATTCGGAATCCTTCAGGAATAGTGTACAGAGGATCTGAACAGGTGATAATTATCCTCCCCTTCAATTCATTGATTCTTTAGCGATGTGATGGTGTGCAGCGAGAATACCCTCGTGGGTTGACTGGGTGAGTAAACCTAACCTGCATCTTGTTCATGTTCTTTCTTCTCATCAAGCTGAATATGTACAAATGCTATCAAATCGATCAGATGTTAAACTTGCAAAAAAAGATCAATGCAGGGCATCATGAGTTTATACAAGCGGATTAGATTGGAACTCAGTATGCACAGCAAGCTCGACAGAAAACCGAGAGAGAGGAAGCAGTCTTAGAATCCACTCAAAGATTAAAATTATATCCCTCAAAGAAAACGCCTGTTGAGATTGTTGACCATGCAGGACCAGCTTCGATCGAGGAAGTGAATAGTCAAGTGGTCGGAAATGAGACGACAAAATCAGGTCCTTCGGCTAATCCGTTCATGATTTGACTGTTCGTTTCGAAGAATATACAAATTGAGAAATTCGCAGAGGACAGCGTACTGCGCTGTCGTTCTTGTATCCTACGCTCGAGAGTTCGTGAATTTGCGGATTTGCTTTTTTGTGATTAGAGGACTTGGGGATAATATCACCTCCATCAAAAGCCTCCGCTCGAGGTTTTTTGAGTTCGTAGGTTTGTTGCCTGTCTGGGATTTCATGATAGTATTTCCTAAGTCAGAATCTCCATAGTATTGGTTTGCGCGTTTCCTGCCGATTTGAAGATTATCCTTATGACTACATTCAATTCTCTAGTTGCTCAAATTTGTCTTGTATGGTGTATTTGATTCAAACTATATATAATTTGAGATGGATTACATCATCGAGAACCGCGAGCCGCTGTCGAGACGTTTGTGAGCCAGTGGTGATGTTCTTCGACAGAAAACGGCGTGGTTTGCTGCCAACATGAATACGCTGTAACTGACCATTTGATCTTCAGATGGAATCAAGAATCAACCAAGCAGCTGTATAAACGAATACGATTGTTCGATGAATTTACAATCGACAGGATTGAATGCAGCCAAGCTCATTGAGCAGGAAGATACTTGTGTGTCAAATGCCGAAACGCGGTTGACTATCCCAACTGGTCATATGTTGATGAAAGAGAATTCACAACTAGCTGGGGCATCTATTGATGATCCCTCTTTGTGGATAGTGAATGAACCTTTCATGAAGCTGATATTAGAACGAAGTTATAGTCAAGATTTGAACACAGGTCTTTCTCTTTCGAGGCGTTTGATTCACAATGAGTTTATAACTTTGAATCACTTTGTTTTCTATAAGATTATAGGTGATCAGAAGTCTCAAAGAGCTGAAAAACTACTCCGAACTTGGCTAATATATTCACCGTCTTCATGCAGTTCATTTTGTGGGTCACGTAAGCTATTCGGCAACGAAGAGTCAGCATTCTCTCTGGGCTATAGTAATTGGAGCAATGTTAACGCGGTCGTTCGGAAGCATGGAGAGTCTCTGTATCATGAGTCAAACGTGATTACATATCTGGAACGAAGAAAAGCGATCAGAAATAATGATAAGTCGCTACAAGATCAAATCAGTAGTGAAAGAGCGTATTGGAGGGGAGTCTTGAAGAGAGTTTTAGCTGTTACCAATGGCTTACCATCTCGTGGCTTAGCTTTCAGAGGTCACGATGAGAAATTGAGATGCAAGTCATTGTCGCTGAAGTTAGAGGAGCAGGATTTTCCTCCATTTCTACAGATTCTACGCCTAATATTTCACACGTAGACCAGCTCACTTTCATAATACGCTATGTGGCTTTATCTGGCACCCCACAAGAGCGCTCCCTTTCATTTATTCCACGATGTGGTCATAAAGGAGAAGATATTGCGAAGGCCGAGGTAAATTTATTGCATGACTTAGGTATCGAAATGATGATGTGCAGGGCGCAGACTTACGATGACGCCTCTAATATGTCTGGGATCTATTTGGGAGCTCAAACTTGGATAGAACAAATCAATCCCTTTGCTGATTTCGTTCCTTGTTCAGCTCATTCTCTGAATCTTGTTGGTGAACGTGCAGTTGAATCGTATCCAGATGCTGCCCGTTTCTTCTGTACCATGCACGAGCTGTACAACCTCTTCAGTGCCAGCAACCAAAAATGGGAACTCTCGATGGGAGAGAGAACAAAGACATTGGAAGACCTTTCTGTCACAAGGTGGTCCGCACGATCTGATGCATGTGACACGTATTGTGAGTTTCAGGATGAAATACTCAATGTTCTCTCCGAATTCTTCCAGGATGAGACGGAAAAACCATGAGCTCGTGCTGAAGCTACAGGCTTGTATAAATCCCTCAATTCTTCGAAGAGTACTTTGATTGCTATTCTTTGAAAAGACATATTGAACAACAAGTTGAGTGCTGTCAACGAAAGATTACAATCAAAAACATCAGACTTATCCATCGTCGTTGGATTGTACAAATCATTAGACTCTCTTCTATCAAACTTACGGTGTGACTGAGAGTTTGAGAACTATGAAAATAGAGCAATTGAAAAGTTCGGGAGTGATGAATATGCCTCTAAAAGCGCAAGAGTACGCACGAGAAGAAGACACCATGATGAGAACGGCACCTCACAGAATGTATCACTTCGTGGGCGAGATCTTATGAGAGCAAATGTATACTTTTGCATACTGGATGTACTCCAAACTAACTTAGATTTGCGCATTAAGTGTTATATTGCCTTGGAGGAAAAGTTTGGCTTCTTGTCGAAATTGCAAAGTTCTGAGTATGTAGAAATTCCAAAAAGAGCCAAAGTACCCATTGAAAATTATCCAAATGACTTGGAAGATAATTGAGCACTCGATTGTCAACATTTGCGCTCACCCTTTCTTTTGAAAAAGCTGGGCTATCGATTGGAGTCATTGAAAGAGATCGAATCAAGATATCGCTCACTCTCGCATTGATTAATACTTCCATTCTCACATACCTTGGATTCTTGGATCTTGGTACCGGGTTGAGGACTCTTCGCAGTTTTTGAAAACACTTGATGAACTTCGTGTCTATGGGCGTATTTCATAATGCGATATACCATATATTTCGAGTGAGTCTGTCTTTGTCTGACGCACGCGATCCTCTATCGCTCTGTCTCTCTCCAAACTGATAAGCCGAATTATAATGTAAGCTCAATGCCACAAAAGGCCGTGTTGTGCAGAATGATTTAAACTCAATCCTCTTGAGCATCATCGAATTATCCCCGGTGAGAGACTGAAATTCAACATGCCATGCCACTCGACCTTGATCGGCGTTGGAGAAATCCTTCAATTCATTCCACGGAATGTGAAATATTCAACTCCGCACGAAGATCTCGGAATCCGGAATATGAGAAAAGAATGTTAATGCTAGTGGGAGATATCTTGATTTCATCCCTTTTACCGTCTTCAACTCATTATTCACCATGTCAAGGAAAAAGGTGAGCGAGTCGTTCTGACATTAAATCGAGAAGATTATCGGAATATAATAAAATTCATTCCTTTTTACGGGAATGATGGTTCAGATTTTGCCTCGAACATACTCGACATAGTTTTTTGGATTCCACGACTCTCAAGATTTGAAATGAAACACCTGTTTACATAAAGAATTGATTCCTAGAATTATAAAATAAGGGAGTCCGGGTACGATGGGAAAAGAGCAGTTATACTCGCCAAGTTATACTTTTGAAAAAAGTGAAGAAGGGGGGGGGGGAGATTTCAACACTTAGCAATGGCAAGAATATTCTATAGCGGAATATTGAGATCTTGTAGCAACCGGAGTTATTCGTATAGAAGAGAAATATGTCCTCCAGGTCTTTCCAAATTCTATGAAAGACTCTATTACACTTGCTGACCATGATCAACAGCATGAATTGCATCTTGGTGAGAAATCCCATTCAAGTCTAATGATTTTACTTTAAGAGATTGTTTGAATACATGGAAGATGGTCTAATTTGAATGATACGAAAGCATGTGAACCATGTCATGAAAAATCAGGGCTATTACAGCTTTACAGATTTGCACACCCAAAGTTGAAGCTATTAGATATCACCAATCCAAGCTCTCTCTAAACGGGGTGATGTGCTCGTCTCTCCTGAGATCATAAATGGACCTTACAAGTGAATTGCTTAGTCGCTGTACTCGCGTTCGTAGGTCTTTGTCGGCGTCGATGTACACGACCGCGCAGTAGTCCAGATGTGGTTGGATTAAGATCTCGACCAGTCAAATTCGGAGGTCTCTGGCGGTGTATGCCCTGATGAACCGCAAGCTGTATGGGGCTTTATTGACTCAATTGACTAATCAATCGATGTGCGGTCTCCACGTTTGTTTACAATCCAATGTCACCCCAAGGCTCACAACTGTGTCACTGAATGGAACAAACACTCCCTCCCGTATCTCAACTCCCGGCAGGTCCATTCGCTGTAAGTCTCTTACGTTCCTTTCGGAACTAAGGAAAATTGCTTTGGTCTTGCGGGCGTTCAGACGCAGCCCGGAGTCCTCAGCCCACCCAGCAACAAATTGCCCTATTTCTCCTAGCCGAGCAATACCCCCCTTCATGTTCTTTTTCTCTACTTGTAGATAGATTCAGAGGTCATCTGCGTGAAAAAGATGACAAACCGGTTCCCCCTCTAACAACCCAGGCAAGTCATTGACATATAAGCTGAAAAGTAGAGGACCAAGAACGGAGCTCTGTGGAACACCCAGATTGATTTTGAGCCAATTGGAATCCCCTTCTTTCGTTATAACAGTTTGGGTGCGACCTTGCATATATGACTTAATCCACAGGAGAGCCGATCTTGAAAAACCTAGGCGACGAAGTTTACTTATCAGCTTTGATGGAGAGGTCGTGTCGAATGCTTTACTGAAGTCAAACAGCAAGAGGAGGGTGATCTTTTTCGTATCTATGCCTACTCGGATGTCATCAGTCAACTTTAGTAGAGCTGTCTGGGTGCTGTGATGTTGTTTGAAACCAGTCTGGGAGCTATCTAGCAAATTCCTACTCTTCAAATACTCCGTGATCTGGTCGTGAGCGATTTTCTCCAGGAGCTTGGATGAAAATCACAGCAGTGCAATGGGACGAAAATCTGAAGCCGCAGATAGTGCTGCGGTCTTTCTCAGTGCAATGAGCTGTGTCTGCTTCCAAACTTCGGGGAAAACGCTGTGAACGGAAACGGAGGTAGAAATGTGAACAATAAGATCGCTTGAGGGCGGGAGAGCCTTCGCGATCACGCACTGAGAGATTCCGCCCACCCCACGGGCCTGCGAGGAGAAATGTTTGATTGCAAAGACGACTTCTGGAAAATTTGTGGACTCAAACTGGAACCCCTCCTCTGAGGCCAATATGATTTCGTCCATTGCATCTTCAAGATTCACATGGGGTGAGATGGAGACCCCAGCAAAGTGAGCGTTCAGCTCATCCGGTGCGGAACCGTGGAGTTCCTCCTCTTTCCTCTTTGGCCAAAGGCCAAGGTTGCGCATTTCTTTCCAAATATCCTTCTTCTGATCAAGAGCATCTGATGAATGATTTTGAAGGAAAGAATTACGCTCTTGTTCTAAGCGCACGTCGACCTCTTCACTGAGTCGAAAGTATCCATTTTGAAGCTGGTGACACTTTCTCTGGTTGCTCTGGTTTTGCTCCCAGTGCCTTCGCATCGCTTTCCGCTTATTTATGAGCACCTCTAACTCGGGACCAATCCAAAGAGCATTGCCTTTACGGGGTCTAACCGTTTCTCCAGGCGCTAATTCATCTAAAACAGTCTTCAAGTTTCCATTCAAGCATTCAACAGCAATTTCCAGGCTGGTTTCAGCATTCTCGAGAGCTGTCCAGTCGCAGCGCAACAGACGGTCATTCAGCTGCTCCGGAGTGATTTTACGAAAATCCCTATAAGTAGAGGAATCTTTTGGCGGAGCAGACATAAAGACGTTGATGGTGACGTCAATGAGCGCATGTTTGCCGAAACTGGCAAGCAATCTATCCTGAGAGTCCGTGATGGTATCGTTTTCGTCTATGTACATGTGATCAATCCACTTGTGAGGTGCATTGAGGTTATGTTAGTGAGTCGCGCCATGCTGCACAATCTGTAGAGACAGTTTTTCGTCAGTGCAGTCAGTGTCCTTGTATCAGAGTCAGCCGTGTCCAACAAGTCTGCATTCAGATCCCCCATTATGATCTTGTGACTAAAACCCCCACACAGGGCCTATGCATCAGTCCTACTAGAATTGGAGGAGAGTTGCCCTGCTACACACTACAGAAAAGAAATTCAGGAATGCCCGGTTTCCCTGGACCAAAAGTACTGAGAGAGGCTGATATCTCCACCTTGAAATCAATGCGCACATACAGAGTAACCCCGTTGCCTTGTGTGTTACGGTCCTGTCGTAACAGAGAAAACCCCGGGATCTGAACAAGATTATCGTCCATGACTTCATCAAGCTACGACTCAGCCACCCAAAAAAGATGGTAGGAGGGATCGTTAGCAACGAGCAGGCGGAGATTTTCAATCTTATCCGTCAATGAATTAAGATTGACGAACCCCGCCTCCAAGGATCTACGACTCCCTCGTAGATCTCCAGCAGGCTTGACTAGTCGAGAAGTCCTTGCAGATTCTGCTGTCGAAGCTGCCCCCTGCTCTGGATCTTCAGAGCTGTTCTGGGCATTATTCGAGTACTCACGAGTGGGTCTTGGGACCGTTCGACTCGCCGTGTGAATAACATGCAGTTCTGCACAGGACTCGAACGCATACGCTCGATCGCCATCTTTCCGCTTGACCCAGGAACGTCCGCCAGTGTGCCAGACGTACTTGAAGCCTAATCTTCATGCAAGTGGCCTCAAACGTTTGTACTCCTTATAATTCTCACGAGGAAGCATTCCATCCACGAAGATCCTACTGTCTGGCACGTGAGCTTCCGTGTCAAGGTCAAGCAAAGTGGGCTCGATGTTGTGAGTAGTGAAGTAATTGTGGGCAATCGAGCGCTTGGTTTTCATCACTTCCCGGGCTAGGCTGCTGCTGGAGAGCTAAATTACGCACGATAGTAGGGCGCGTAAGCTGGAGACCGAGGGATGAGAAGAAGGTTTTTTTGAGTCCGTATCGCGTTCCGGGATCCTCCCTCCAGCCCCGCACCCTGGCTGCAGGACACGGACGGGAGAATGGTCTTGAGGACTGCAAATGAAATTTGACGTGCCTCTCCATTCGAGGCAGTTGGATCCTTTCTCGAAACACCATTCATAACTAATTGATAGTGCTCAACATTTCCATAATTGAGGCCAGTGCCCCGCTTCCCAGCACGTGAATGGTGAGGTGGATCCGTCCTAGTGGAAGAAACTGGATACGACGATTTACGTGGATGCCTCGCGTCACAGTCTTCATTCGGCTCATGATTTGACGAATTATTGTGCAGAGTACTCGGGATGGAAGAATAATGATTGCCAAATTTCGACATTTGGTCACCTGATGGAGAATTTTTATCCAGGAGCCGCTGACGGTCCAGGCAAAGCTCTTCCAGCTGAGAGCTTCGCCTCTCTGAAAGCTCCTCAAGAGATGACACGCGTGCCAACAGTTGGTCATTCACCTCTATCACTGTTGGTGTGAGGGGTGAAAAAGGATTCGGCACGCCGCGTCGGCCCGAGAGAGATTCTATGATGTGGAGTTTCTCCTGGATCGCGTTATCTTGCTGAAACAGAAAGTTCAGAGTACTCTGCCATATGAGAATCCAATTATTGTTAGGAGTACTCAGCGGTAATGACGGTGATGATGATGATGACGATGCTGCTGGTGCCGGTTGTTCCAGTGAAGCCTTGTGCCCTACAGGTGGTGTCGAGAGCGGCTGTGGCACAGTGATGATCCGCGCTTGTTGATCTTGAATAAGCGCGGGCTCGAGTTTGGGGTCCCCACTGGTGACCGTGCTGCTGGAAGTTGGCAGCTTATCCGGCCCGAGTGCAAGACGGAGGCTTTCGATGGAGGGGGACCCGTCGGTGGTAGGGGGCTCCGCTCCGCTGCTGGCGCCGATGTTGGTGGTTCTCCTCAAGAGGGGAGGTGGGTTCTCTGCGTCACGGCTGCTGAGCCATGTGCGCGTTGTGTGCGATACACACACACACTAGCACGCAAGCTCCTGTTCTCTATCTCTCTCTCTCTCTCTCTCCGGCGAGCTTCATGCTCCGCGAGGCGACCGAAACCGTCTGCTTTTTGGCGCTCGGCGATGTTTCCCCTGATGTTGTTTCGCTCACTTCAAGGCACTGCCCATACGTTGATGTGCCATTTCACGTGGCATCGTTCATTGCAGATGCTGCACTGTCTGCCAATGCCTGCTCGCAGAGCAGTCTCACAGGCACAGCAGGTGTCAGCGCTCATCATGCCGTAGCAGATGGGAGCGAGGTATCACAGTGGAGCAGAAGATCGTCGAGCATGCGCAGAGCTGTCGAATTCGGCGCCAAGCACTGCCGATTGAATGTTGATGTCGATGTCGCAGAATTGGAATTATTCCTTTCCGGCTCGAGTAGGAGCCATGCAGTGATGCTCCTCAGGTATGAGCCTGCGAGAGGAGTCCCAATCTGCAAAAAGTCGTCACTCGAGACGACGTTTGATGGGTGAAAACGACATCTGAGCAGAGAGCAATGTAGGAAGAGTGTTGATGTACTCACCGCCAGAGAGGGAGAGAGAGAGAGAGAGTGACTGTATCTATGAAAGATATAATTTGAAGGAAAGTGAAAATATGAAATGTGGGAGTGAAAAAGAGCTCAAATCTCGGAATCACGCTCAAAAAATAGTCTCAATTCAAAATCCATGAGAGAATCGTAGCCTCCCAGGGAACAAGTGATATGCAAGATATTTGGGCAAATCCCAAAATTCGGTCCGATTTTTTCGAGAATTTCTCGTTCCCAGAATTAAAATATATTGCTTTTGAGCACATATTCTACCGCAAATGGGCCGAGGAAATGTGGAAACAGCCACGGTACTCATTTCGATGATTTAGTCCTGTTTTCTGGTTACCATCTTCGCGGCGAAGTCACCAAATGAGTTACATGATCATTATTATACCTTTTGAGCTCATTCGCGTCAAAGTATGTGCTCTAAAGCAGTGTGCCTTCATGTTACGGGGAAAAATGAAGATGTGCAAAATTTGCCAAATGTGCGGGATTTACTCTTAGAAACTAACAACAAACCCGATGACTTGTAGAAGTATGTTTCATGGTCCCAATCATCGTTCACAAGTGAATCCGGTGGCTTATCGATCTTATTGTTTGTGTACCTCCCAAAAAACCGCTTTCTCAGGTCAAGATTCACAAAGACTCTTTTCACTGTTACTCTCCTCAATTCGAAAGACCACGAGGCACGCTACCTACAGGACACTGAATCCAAAGCTCTGTTCATGTAGAATGAGATGAGTAGGGGAGGCAAAGCGGATACTGGCAAAAGACCTAGTGCAGGGGGGGTGAAACTACCCCTAAAAACTACCCCACCCTGGGCGGCATCTTCCTGGGCCCCAACCTGGGCGGCATCCTCGGCGACCTGAGGATGACCTTGTACAACATTGCACAACGTTGCGCACTCATTACACATCATTAAACATTGTGCAATGTTGTACAACGGTCCCGGCCAATCGGCGCGCGGGCTCCGCCCACCACACGCTTCGAGATCGCGAGCCGGGCCGGACCCACGCGGGCCCCGAGCTGCAGCGGCTCTTCGCGAGAGGGTCCCGAGCCGCAGCTGCATGTTCCGCAAATTCTCAGCTGCAGCCAGCTCGCGTGTGCCTCACCTTCGCTCGCTGCACTTCCCGAGCTGCAGCCAGCTCGCGTGTGCCTCACCTTGCGCTCGTTTCCGCAACTTCTCTCTCCCGCGGCCCTCCCGAGCTGCAGCCAGCTCGCGTATGCCTTCGCTCGCTGCACTCTCGTTCAAGCCGCAACTCCCGCGGTCCGAGCTGCAGCCAGCTCGCGTGTCCCTCA
>JAPYYZ010007482.1:0-10229 GCA_030522705.1 Eretmocerus eremicus
CCACACGCCAAGAAATTTTTTAGATATCTGTTTCTGTGATAGATGCACCATATCATAATCTAATAATAGTATTTTACACCGCAGAGACCGATTGAGTAATATTTCACGTGAATGGCACGCACATAAAGTGTGAGAGTCGCACTTCGGACATGCCACGATACTGGCTTTTTGAGTGTTCATAGTTGCCTGGGCTCCACAAGAAATGCATTATCCCTTTAAAAACTAACGTGCCATCTACTATTCGATAGAATACACCATTAAAAGTAGTAGAGTGGGAGTATCTTTTCATTTTCCATGATTACTGGCCCCGGACAGACCATAGTGCAGTTTTAACGGAAACGACCATATACCAAAAAACCAGAAACGGTTACAGGTAGACGCAAGTTACTTTACTCTCTATTTTCCGATTAAACTAACGAGAAAAGAATAAGTGACAAGGTGGGAGCCTGCACCCATCCGAGAGTTCAGGTGATACAAAACGTAATGCACTCGCTGTATACTAAGAAGCAAATTTCATTGAGTTTCTTCTTTGCAGCATTGTCATGCCTAAGTTGTAATTGTATCCTACAAGAATTCTTTTAAGTATTCCTGGATGAACAAGTGACTCTATCTGAACGCACAGCGTCTCTCGAAAGAGTTTACATTAGGCACCTCTCTTTATGTCGGTATTCTAGTAGCTAGGCATGCAGCTGATCGAAAATTTTGCAGATCGATTCAACGAAACGTGGGCCCAAAGCTCCTGTTGGGCGCAAATGTTTGCATCTTACAAATCTCCCGAACTTTTACGAGAAGGGACATCAAACAAGCGAGGCTATATAATCGTAAGGAAAATCGTCACTTGGGCGCATCTCTCGCTCAACACGACCCTAAACCCGCCCTTTCCGCCAGCATCAACGCAGATGCACTCAATTTCAATGGCGGCGATGCATCGCGCCGGCACGGTGCAGTCGAGTCGTAAAACCCTCCGTCCGAGTCGTACCTCCCATTCGACTGGGCGATCGATGATGCAAAATTTCCGTCGCGTCCATTGTAATCTCTGCGCGGCCGAGGGCTTGGCGCGCGTGAACGATCAGCCCGAGAGCTCGTATACATCTACCTCGATAAACCGGCTCCGAATGGAGGCCCGCAACACTAAAGCTCGGCCATATAGCGCGCGAGGGTCGAGAGAGCAAATGGACTGCGCACAATCGAGTCAAAAGCCGCTTGGCGATGCATCGAGAGAAATTCGCAAATTTGCATTAGAAACTGCCGTTGCCCGATTTTTGCAAGGCCTGCGAGGATCCGAAACACGCGCGACGCCAAAGAGCAAACGGCGCGTCAGCTTTCGAGTCGGACGGCAAAAGTCGCAAGCTCGGAGCTTGCAAGGGTGGCGAGGGCTTACGTATATACGTATGGGTGGGAGGCTGGCACAACCGCAGCGCGCAGTTGAGTCTGTGTCTCGCGCGACACGGCTCAAGCTCATCAGCGCGCGAAAGCTCGCGATGAGCCATATGGCGCTTGATAAGCTCCGCTGCTCTTGCTCTCCCGCGCCGCAGGTGCTTGCAGCTTTTACGGCTCTCCCCCGGAGCTTTTGATCAATACGTCGCACGCAGGCTCCTCGGCGACGCACCTTCACATGTGCCGAATCTCTCTCTCCCTCTCACCCTCTCTCTCTTTCTCTCTCTCCCTCTTTCGCGATGGCAGTATCAGCGGCTGCAGTAGAGGTAGGATTCAGCCTTTTGCGTTGCTCCGAGTCTGAATAGCCTGCTGCGAGAGGCGCCCGTATCGATTTTCGTTAATGCCGCTCCTGCCTGATGCCTATCCTCTATATATGCGCTCTCCGCGAGTGCACTCGGCAGGTGTCCGCGGCTCCCTCTTTGGAGCGTTCAAGGCTGTCCCGGAGGCGGTCTACTCCTGCCACTCTGCGCAATATAGCTGGGCTGGTAGAGTGGGTCGGAGGTGTTCCGCAGCAGCTCGGAGCTCTCTTAATGAGTCAACTCATTTCAGAGGTTTCCGCTCGGACAGGCTGATTTTCGCGACCCGCAAGCTCCCCGGGCCATGAGTCGCCCCCCCCCCCTCCACCCTACAGCCTCTCTTTTGCTCCAAGCTGCGAGCTTCAACTATGCTGCGCTGCCCGCGGCTCCAGTTTCCGTTATATTATACGCTGCCCGGGAAATTTCGAGCGCCCGAGAGGCTCTGTAGCTTTTTCGTTTGCTCCGGCTTTCAATTAACGCGGGCGCGAGCTTGCAAGCTCTGGGGCACTTTAGAAATCTTACGCCCGAAATTAGCGAGTTTCGCGAGCTCTGACCGGAGATGAGGAAACTCGAGCGTCGTAAATTTTACGAGCTCGCGCGGCTCTAGATTTGACGATGTGGATCGATGCTCTTAGCCGAGGAGATTCGGATTTGAGTGTTGATTTTACGTGGATGATTCGATCTCGCTGAATTTGAGTTGGGAGATGTTATTCTTGATCAAGGGAATGAGGTAACTAGCCGCTATTGTGGGGATTCATAAGCGAAGCTCGAGTCTAGGGCGACCTGCATCGGTGTGATGAATGCGATTGAGGGCAAATGTGGCAGGGGCTCGGAGCGATTCATATCGGAGCTTTTATGTCTAATGGTACGTCGTCGGGCTGTGTTGACTTTTCAAGTATACGCGAGCTAGCTGCGACTGAAATGAAGATTTTATCGGCCCTAATGCGATGAGATGGCTCTGGCGATTAGAATTTGAACGATCGAGGTTTCATTCGAATTTAAATATTCGAGAAGCATCAATCAATCGACGATTCGACGCTTGAATCGAAGCCTCGTCCGGAATGGGCGTATCAGATGGGCGAGCTTCCTTTGAGAGTCAGCAACGCGTATCGAATGAGCACACAGGCTAACCCAATAATTTGACAGGGAATCCAATTCGATGGCACGGGCTTGTTTGTGCAGACGTGAGGCAGAGGTATCTCTCTCGTTTTTTCTCTTCATTCAAATGAAAGTTTTGAGTTTCTCTCCTCACTCACTTTCTTCTACATCAAGTAACTGCAATCACGCGCTTTGCTTTTAATTTCTGACTGAATTTCCTGTAATTTACAGTTGGTAATTAAGATGTAGCGGGAAGTCTGAACCGACTTTTAATGAGGTTGAGAAGCAAGCCCACTATCAACAGAATCTTGAAAAGTACAAGGAAACGACCGGATTGAGAATATTTTACGTAAGACTGTAGAATCTCTCTTAGAAATAACTCTAAAGTCCTGACAATCAAAGTTTGTCACAGTCACATTATCATCGTTTTTCTGACTACACGACCAGACAGGACTCGTTGAATTGTACATTTTCCGATGAGGACTTATGGGGAAAAACTTCAATTCCATGCTTGTAACATCCAAAAACTGAGATGACACTAATATGCGGATGATTAATATTCCTCAAAAATGCTGCCACTCGCGATAGGCCCATTCTTGTGCTTTCGTTCAGATACTTCTTCAGTTAATTCGGAGATTTCACATATGATTCCCACCTTGTTCCTTCCCTCTCTCCATGCAAATTACGCGATCTGGAGATATTCTGCACTAACAGGGAGGATATCATGCATTAAGACTACCAACTTCTCCAAAGGTCTGGCATATACGCTTCTTGTACAATAAAAGTTGGAGTAATAGAGGAGATGAACCTTACTGCTGCCCAATAGAGGTACGTTAAAACTTAAGGAAATCAGGTAGGTCTTTATTGGAACACGTACGCTAGTATGGCCGGGTACGTGTTCTTTCTCTGGGCAAAGTTCGGTTTTTGGGATATCAAAGTTATATTTGAAGCCCGAAATAGTACGACGAAAATTTTTTTGGTAACTTATTTTGATTTTCCATCCAAGATTCTGTTGTTACCTTAAAGATGCTTCTCGGTCGTGCTAAAACTTCGTTCAGATCCACCGCGAGATGAAATATCTCCGCAAATAACAAGTCTTGAAAGAGCAATAACATAACTTGTAACTATCCTCCGGAAACAGCTGTTGCAAAATGGCTAGAGTATGAGCTTACTTTCAAAGTTCTTTTTGAAAGTGGACTCATAAATTGTAAACATCAGTTCTAATATTATCTTCAACCGACAAACATTGTGGCGAAATTCCACTCTACTTCATTGGTGTGATAGAGTTCAATTGATAACTCATCAATATTCTGGTTAGAGTTGTAATGACAAATCAGTGATCTCTTGATGAGCAAGAGAAGTGATGAACCATTGGTGTAATGAAGTTGAATATTCATCGGATACTGTCGTTCCGCGTGCTTCTAATGATTACTAAAATTGTATATTATTCCTATAGATGTTAGTGTACCGCGCACTTCAGAGGGGAAAAAACTCGTAATGGCGGCTCTTAAGAGACCTGAACTTTACACGTTCAGAGATTTATGTCGGTAATCGGTTTTTTTTTTTTTTTTGAGAAAAAAGTAATTCATTTTCTCCCATGACTTTCGACGCACGTGCACTGCCTTCTTTTCAATTAGTGCTCCTGACTTTTTTTTTAACTTACATCGCACAAAGGAATGAGAAGTAAAATTACAAAATAACGAAACATTTTCCCTCTCACAAAGATACGTACTATGAAACATCAAAATGAGACCAAAAGACGAAAGGATGTATCTTTTTGAACCTCTGATAACAGGTTCTCGAAGGGTCTGGAATGGCTTCATGATTCTCCCATCGATTTGCTTGGATCTAATTCTCTTGAATAAAATGAACCTGATTATTTTCTTAGTCTCACTCTCTCTGAAGATGGAATATTAGAGTTGTGCAGAAAGTTATCCTTTAACTTGTATTTACCTTGCAGGAAGTATAGCATAGAAATGACAAATAATACAAAGAACTTTTAAAAAATCTTTTGTTGAATTCAGCTGATCAGTTCGATAAGAAAGAGCTGATATCACTCATATTGGAAGAAGTGCCACTCAAAGAATCGTTTGTTCAACTGTTCCTTGAACATCAAGTAGGCCAAAATGGAACCTTTATGAAAGAAATTTGATTCTTAGAAATGCAAAATCCATTATAAATCATACCAAGAGCTTCAAAAAGATTGACCCGGAGGATTATCCTCTCAAAATAGAACCCTGAATCTCTTCGCCTCAAAATTTTTGAAAACCTCGAGGCCGAAGAAACAAAGTACCCATTTGCGGTTATTTGCGCGCGGAGTGTTTCAAATAAAAAAGCCATCTTGCTGAACACTCTTTGGCACGAGCCGTAAATACTCTCTCCCAGCAGGATAAAACAAAGCCAGAAAAAAAGAGTGAGCTAAGAAAGAAGAGGTTGCCTTTTCGGGATAATCCACAGCACACTATGCTTCAAAACGAAGATATCCAAGTAAGAGGATTTCCAGATTGATATATGATTCAAGACAGTTTTGGTTGACGGAGGCAAGCCATTTCAACCATCTTGTCCAAAGTCACTTCTCCTAATGGAATACTGAACTCTGTAAAGCACATAGGTCGTGTGCATGTGAATAAGACGAAACTCTTTGTCAGGGCTGTTCGATCGCAATATCTAATCAAGTCGCCGCACAAAGGCTCCGACCAAAATTGAACAGACTCATATTAGCTGGCGCGAAACTGCGTATGGCCGCTGAACGACCGCGGGTAACATCATGAAGCAGCGCAAAATGAACGGTCCGATTAACGGGCGACTCGCTGCGGAGCAAGCCGAGCACTTGTAAGCTCATTTTATGCACAGCGAAAACGAGGAAAATGACAGAGCCGAGCAGTGCCGAGACAAGGGAAGCCGACGAACTCGATCGAATCAACGCAAAACATCTCGAAGAGCAGGAGAATCAAGGAGCCAATTCAATAAGCTGCGCGGCTCTCAAAATGCAAAGAGTGGACGCTTGGATGCTGCCCGCGGCACGCGCCTCTTTGGTTGATATAAAACTGGGTCAAACCGGGAGCAGCTGCGGGGAACAATACCGGCCGCTGCGTTCACGGCCGGCCCAGTCGAATGGGAACAATGGAGAGGCGCATATCGGTCGCGCCTCGCCGTCGATACGAGCATAGCTCCAACAAGTAGTCGAGAGAAACCCCGAGTACATTCGCAAAGCGTGTGTACTCGCTGCAAAGCTGTATGTAGGTATATACTGGGAGGGAAAAAATAGAGGAGCCTCTTCGGGGGCCACTTGCGCGTCCTTGCGCAGCGCACTTCATCTCCCGGATCGTCTCGGCCATTATGAGCCTCCGAGCTGTTATATGCGCCCCCGCACCCTCCGAATGCACGCATCCCACGCGAGGCATATATATACCTACCTGTTGTGTGCGTCATGCGAGAGCCGAGAGACTTTTAAACGCTCTCGTATTGCGGAGATGATTACGAGAGGTGCATATATCGCATCTATTGTGTCGTGGAGAGGACGGGAAGAGTCGACTTGATCGCGCTTTTGATTTTTCATAGGCTGGGGATTGAGTGTGGGATGCTTGGATTGGTATTAATCGTTTTCGATGAACATTTAATCATTGTAGCTTTGAAAAGTTGTTGAAGTTGACTGAACAAAATATTTTTAAACCAGAGGTATAAAGTAATAGAGGTATCATTGGACCAATTAAGAATCTTTGTTGCAAATGATTAATTCATTATTAAGGTCGCAGTTTACGTTTAATTAGTTGCTCCATCGTGCTACTCTCTTATCATCTCATTTTGCGACACGACTGCAAGAGACGCGCATCAATTTTTCAAACCTTCATATTATAATCGGAGGTCTTTTTTGTTCTTTCTCACGCATGCAAGTGCAGTGCACTAGTTTATACTTATTTTAGTAAGTGGCCGCATCATCTCATGAGCTATCCAAGTAAATTCATCGCGATCATAGAACGAGATCCCTTCAGCACTTCTCTAGCCCGTTTCTAAAATCAAAATTTCTCCAAATGTATGCTTCTGAGAGCGGCAGAACTGATCTAAAAGTCATGGAGTGGAACAGAACCAACAAAGTCGAAGAAATCGAGGGCGTAACAAGATTGGTATCAAAGAATAAGTATAATACGTTCATTTGATTTCGAGAGATTCCCTGTCCAATGAACCAAGGGGAGGGGAGGGGGGACTGCTAGATGTGGTGATT
Source organism: Eretmocerus eremicus (assembly GCA_030522705.1). Taxonomy (NCBI): domain Eukaryota; kingdom Metazoa; phylum Arthropoda; class Insecta; order Hymenoptera; family Aphelinidae; genus Eretmocerus; species Eretmocerus eremicus. The sequence goes on from JAPYYZ010007482.1 coordinate 7,054, forward strand.
TTCCTCAACATATTTTCCATCATCGGCCGAAGTAATTTAAAGCATCGATTTTTAAAATTATTCTGAGAGCCTCTCTCTCTTTCTCGCTCTTTTTCTGCTTCCTCCCTTTCCCTTTTACTCGTCGCTAGCTCAACTTTTAGTGTACCTTCATTCTTGTCTCTCCTTTTGTAAATCGATCGTGTTAGTAATTGAAAAAGTTCTTACCTCAGCTCGAATCTCGTTTCGTGCTGCTACTGACAGTCATTAATTTTCTTCTTTGTCCTCGGCATTCTGTAACAGAAAATAGAAATTTTGAATTTCCTATCACGCATGATGTGGTATGGATGATCATTGGAGTGTCATTAGACTAAAGTTCTGAGGAAAAAGCTCTACCCTAAGTTTTGCAGAGAAAAGGTGATACAAAAGTAAATACAGTCTTTCTCAGAACGAACAAATTTAGGAAATTAGAATAACACTTTTCTCCCAAATGAAAGCGGCGCCGTAGTAGAGGAAAGAAAACAGTCGAGGATGGGCAAATATGAGAATCTTTCAAAAAATTTACCTTCTTCCACTTACTGACTCCGCGAAAGGTGGTTTATTCTTAAAAGGTGTAAGCGTGGTAGGATAGGGCTACATCAAAAGGCATAGTTCAGAGAAGATCATTCTCGAGTGTGCGGATCGATATTTGACTTGGCTAGGGGGCGGGTAATTGATTTTTCCGGAGAATGAAGCCAAAGTCATATTAGCTGGATCTGCTAAAGGAGTAGACGATACCCCCCCCCTTCCTCCCACACCCGGCGCAAATAAAAAAGAGGAACTGGCGAGTAAAGCTCATCAAAAGATCAGAAGCTAATATAAATGTGTACAATAAGGAGCACGGGAATGGTTTTAAAAATGTGCAGGGTTGGAGAAAACAGAAAATGTGATGAACGTGTATACATGAAATGTGAAGAGCACGCAAGCTGGTTTCTTAAGTTGTTTGTTTTTTGACAAACTGGATGTATTACCCTTATTTTTTCAAAATATTCTTTCAAAGAGTCGTTCAAGGCAGTTTTGGATTAGTTGCATACTCAAGCTTTTCAATACTCTAATGAATCTATACTTTCTTACACTCTTACCTCTGTCAAAGAATGGTTTGAAGAAAAGTCGCATTCAGAAACCACGGTAGTTCATTCTTGATTGCAGAGCACTCTTCGATTAGAGAGAGGGGCCGGCAACAAGTAATTATTGTCATCGCCGGAAACGACTTTCTCACGTCGAATCATCGATAGCAAAAGGTGTCCCGATTTGAATCATTGACAATGAGTGTCAAGTCTGACTGACTCTTAAATAACATCCACATCTCAACGTTGACACGGTCTTAATTTAGTTTGGTCTAAGCTATCACCGCCGTGCATGAGCAAAAAGAAATATCCCAATGAGATTTTTGCATTATTTGTCTTGAATAGGAATTATTTCAGATCGAATTCCTTTGAATTCATCAAAATTGAGATTGGATATTTCAATTCAAGGGAATTTGAATGACTGCAAACGAAACAGGTTTCTTGGCACTTTGAGTTCCAGTCGGTTGTTTCTGTATAGAAGTTGGGTGAAGGGAGAACTAAAAACTCGTTATCTAAGAAAATTCCCATTGCATGTACGCTCACCCGTTTCCGTGAATCATTCAGTCAAATCATCCGGAAGCTTAGTTTCGTACGTAATTGGAAACTCTCAACTTGAGTACGTAATTGGAAACTCTCAACTTGAATATTGATAATGAAGTTAGAAAGTGTGTTTGAATCATCACGTCAGAGAATTCCCGCTGAATCAGCAGTTATTTATCTTGCTTGCAATTAAACTCTCGGATGATGGGGAACAATATCAAGAAAGATTGCAAAACGTGAATTTACCAAAGGTTTTTAGGCGCTTTCTACAGCCTCGGAGCAGTTGTTGTCGAGAGTTAACGCCTCTGCTGGGTGCCACGTGCGGGCATCTAATCGAGTTCATTCATCCAAGCGTGCCCAATTTTTACATCGCACTAATTTTCTCATCTTATATCGCACTTTTACGAAAGTTCGCTTGAACTTTACGGCATCATAAAGGCTCTTATCCAACTAGCTCTCTAATTTGCTCTTCCTTACGCTTTATTCGTTCTCTTTTAATTCTTCGCAAGCTCACCATTCGGTTCATAATTTCGTTTTCCTGCCTCAACCCGACCCCCTTTATTATCTTGTCTTGCTCTTGTATCCATAGCTCACGTGAACTTTATCGCGACAAGAGTTACGAGTGTGCATGCCAGTAGACCTTCAACAACAAAGCGGAATTGGAGTTTGCTTCCTCTAATGGACCGCATGATGCACGATGTTAGCAAGGCATACACGAATCTATACTTCTCAATCTTCTTGATCGGTTTCTTTACAGATAAAAATCGAATATTCTTTCAAACCAAGGGTTTTTCTGCTTACATTCATTTGGAAATTCGTATAAATTTTTGGTAAGATCAGAGTTCAAATCTCGCTATGAATTTGTGAAAGATAGTTCCGAATTTCGAACTAGTTGTGAAAATGTATAGATCAAACAATAAAAAGGCTCGAGGATCCACATGTTCCGTTTTTTGTGTATTTACACCTCGAATGAATATTGTGCAAAAATTTCAAAACCCTCCAATACGCCCACGGCAAACTTTTTGTACCAACTTCGAATCAATTTGAGCGCGAGCAAATTGTTTACGAGGCTCGAAGTTTCCATTACCCGAACAACCGACGTTTGACATGGGGATTGGTCTCGTCCTGATAAAATAACTCGCCAATCTCTTTCTCCCCATCCGTCGCCACCGCACGTATAACAATTCCGTATTTGCAGACGAGCGATCTGTCATACCTTGCTTCGTGGCAAAAAAGTGGAAGCTGACAGGCGTCGATAGAAAATGCGATGGGCTTGATAGGATTATAGGGTCGAGAAAATTCTGGGCTGGCAAAGGCAGCCTCAGCTCGCACATCGATCATTGAACCTCTGAGGTCTCGACGTCTACGAATCGTTGAACTCCCACAGAGTCGCGGAGGTCGATTCCCTCCCCTCGCTTCACCGGAGATCATGACGCACGGCGAGAATGAAGCCGGCATTCGTATTCCAACTCACTCGTAGTTCAGATCCTATTATATTTGGTCACGGTGACGCTTGTGTAATTGGAACAAAATTAGATGATGGTTTATGTATTT
>JAPYYZ010007486.1:0-14103 GCA_030522705.1 Eretmocerus eremicus
TTCCCCAAACTCTCAAACGACAACTCACGTTGAGCCTGGTATTGCCTCATTTCGATTACGGAGCAGTCCTCCTTACTGGCCTAGACAAAGAGCAGGAACCTTGTCGTATCGCTCTCAGATGGCTCTCAGTTGTTCGTCGCCGCGAATACCTCATCGGCTCGCTGGCCTTCTCTATAATTCACCATAATTCGCCATCATTCCTTCGCTTGCGTTTTTTTCTCACTGCCGATAATGTGGATTTCCGTCAGTCCGACAGGAACAAGAAAGCCTCCCTCACATACAAGACTCCCCGCACCGAAGCTCTCAACCAATCTTTCACGTATGTGGCCTCGAAGCTCATCCTTTCACGTATGTGGCCTCGAAGCTCATCAACTCTCTTCCGGATGTTGATCTTGTAGATCAATCACCTGACGCTCCCAGACGTTCTCTCCTTCAAGCTCTACTTGACCGCGACTGTAAAGATTGGTTCAATCGCGCCAAGGGAGAGCATCTCGATCCGGTTCCTCCATCCCTTGTTCACTTGCTTCAACTCCCTGGGCACGTGTAAGGAACCGTGAATTCTCGGGATACAGCTTGTGTTTAAATTATTTGGATAATCACCCTGGTAAATCTCATGTATGTCTTTTGATACCACTGTAATTCATCGATTATGTATTATTGTTATCATTGTTACGAGCCTGTCTTTCCGTTTGTATCTCAGACAGGGCAAATAGGGCTTGCCCTCCGCCCACAATAAACTCTAATCAATCAATCAATCAATCTCTCTCTCTCCCTCTCTCTCCCTCGACTCTCTGATTAACTTATCGAAGTCACTTTCCAAACTTTCCTTCGAGAGGAGAAGTTTTCTTCAATTTTTCGCGATTTTTGAGAAATTTTTGCGAGAGTTTTTGTGAAAAAAAAAGAAGGTCGTGACTGAACGGGAGGTGTGACAAGGACAACGCAGCCCATCCAGCGTCGCCGGTCCATCCAGAAGGACCAGATCAACTTGCCCGCCCACCCACCAGCTTGTCAATAAGCAGAAACAGATTAACTTGCCCACCCACTCGTCCGGTCACGCCATACAGAACACCAGCAGTAGTCATCGCGCCATTACCAATCAGCGCTCAGGTGGGACGGCCTCAACAGGATATTCTCATCTCCATTCATGGGAGCTGAAGATCATCGAAGGATGTGTGGAAATGCAGCCACATCAGCGTGTCTCGCGTGAACGCCACATATTCCAGCAATTAGTGAAGCACAATTACATCCTGACTTTATATGTGATTTCTGCAGGTCCGAATCGTGATTCCAAGAGACTCATTCGTCATGTAACGCTCAGTTTTTTCTGAGTTGAGATTCATCAGATGTACGACTAGAATACGTTTGGACAGCTTAAAAGTCCGTTGAAAAATTGATATGAGTGAGATTCTTTATCTATTACTAAGATGATACAGTCTTGGTAGAATGATTAAAATTTTTCCACGTGAGATGATTCAGTTATATGCGTGATACGATTGAAATAAATCATAATCATTCATTAAAGCAAGCGGCCTTCTCAGAAAACGTCCGACTGTGCCCACATGAGCTGATTAATCTGTCGAAAAGTATCGTACACGTGATATACAGTGTTGAGATATCTCTCGCCACGTGCTGTGTTATTTTGTGATAATAAAACCACATGTCGTGAAAGCTATTCTCATTCGAATCAGATTATTCATTGATTCATTGAGTCTACAAATGTTGAGTTGTTAGTTTCACGTCTTGGCACCTGCTCTTTCGAGCTCTATCCATACGGCACCCAAGTGCGTGGGGTTGAGTTACGGTCAACCAGCGCGTCAGCAACTGCCAACTACCGATTCCACCTCGGTGAGGGAGACCTACAGTTTGAGGTGGGTTCCGAACCACCGAGACCACAGTAAGAGGCATATGAGAGAAAATCTCAAAAGTGCCGGCCGGGATTCGAACCCTGGCCTTCCGCGTGGGAGGCAAGGACCTTATCCACTAGGCCACGGTGGCCTCAATTGAGTCTACAAACCAAAATTCGAAAAGTACTGTGGTGATTATCCTAAGAATTGTGATTACATCGACTGTATTTTGGGGAATTTGTGGAACGGTTCTGCCATTGCTGGAAGATAAAATCATCTACACGAGCATTCTAAAAGTGCGAGGCGGAGATATCCGGACATTCACTCAAAAAATGCAGAAATCATGTGTGCATGAGGTGACTTTCCTTTCTCGTTCGACTGTACAACAACACAATGCAGGTCAACATTCGGTCACGATTGCGGGGATTTATTAGAAAATCTCCAATGGTCGGACTAAACCCCAATAGAATCAGTAATTTTCGTAGAGAACTCGGATCACCTTGTAAAAATATGATGAATGCAACATCCAAAAATTTTGAGAATGCAATGAAACAAGCTGTGGGAAACGAATCGAATAGATTCACATCTCAAGCTGCAATGAACTCAAGTTGTTACCGAATCACCATCATGCAAGGATATTTCATAGAAATTTTCAAGAAGAATAACGCAATATCACCAAAATATCCCCGTCAACATGATTTAAGAATCGAAATTGAGGAATTTTTCAAAATCCGGCCAAGCAGATCTGCAGAAAAACAAGATAATTGTCATCTCACCAGAAAAAGGCCAAACCAAGGAGCGAATCCCGTTGATGAACTCATCAAACTCCAGGGACAAATAATCATGGATCGTTGTAGGAACCTCGAACCACAAAATTTTGAATGGCAATTAACTTCACTTTCGAACGTAAACGCAGGAGGAGATGAACAAGAGAATGAGGTCGATTTCGGAAGATCTCTTCGGAGGATGAAATTCAGAGGCTTTTTTCATATTATCATCAAGTGTTCTTTGGAGAATCCCAATGTAAATTAAGAACAGAGTTGTGATAATCAGCCCTCGAAAATCGGACAAACAAATACAACTGACGTGAGTAACGGAAAAACCGCACATAAAAGTCCACAGATTGTGATTTCTGATTATCATACCACCGATTCATTGGAAAATTCCGAACTTGAAAGCAAACGCGAGGAACTCTCCTCTGCTCGCGACGATGAAAGAATGCATGAGCCTCTGACTATTGAAATCGTGATTGCGAAGCCGCAAGCCCATGCGACTCATGAGAAATTATTTGACTGTAGTGAGAGGATACCGCCGGATATTCGTTAGCAGAAAACGAATGCAAGGGTGAGAAATGTGCCCGGAAATTTTTCTAAGAAGACGAGGCTGCGAACGAACTGACTTGTCGGCATGAATGACGAACTGACTCTGAATTTGAAAAAGTTGAAATCTGCAAATTACCTCCTAGAAGAATTCAGAATTTTTCAAAATTCGAAGATGAATGCTTTCAAAGAATTTGCATCATCTAAAAATGTGTACATCATTTTCAAAAGTCGGACACCCCGTGAGAAGCCACCTTGGCTATTCATCAGTCGAGAGCAGCTCCCACCTCTCTTGAATTCCGCAAAGGAGCATCGCAAGTTTCCAAGCAAGAAACTTTGGGAGTATCGTTCTTCATTTATATTCAAAAAACCGAAAATAGAGCAGGATAATTCGCGGCGCAGGGCAACACTTGTCCTCTAAAGGACTGTTGAAGCGGGTCCTGGGAAGACTATTTATTGAGGGTATTCTACTTGTTATTTGTCATGCGCAGTGATGAAGGTCACGCAATGCACTCGTCCTTGGCCAACGGGAAACTCCTGCGCACGGACGAGGCATCGCGAGACTTTTTACGTATGCTTGATTCATTAATAACGTGACTGAAGGCTTTCGGGTCATCAAAATTTATTCAACTGTATTCAGAATGAGTGAGCGATAACAAACTCATGATAGAAGGTTTGTAGATTATCGAAAAGTACATCTTCCATCGAAATGGTATGGTTGAACAACCGCAATCCCAGCCACAGCGCGTTCAAACACTCGATTCAGCGGAAAATTCTGCCGAAGAAATTGTTGCTGAGTCTCGAGACTCGGAACGCACTTATCATGTGTTGAAGGTGTTACCCAATCCCCCCTTAGAATCAATAGAAATTCCAATCCTGGAGGGAGCTGAAAATCTGAAAAGCCGCGGAATGGAAATTCCAGAGCAAATCAGATCCATCCATGGAAAATGTCCAAGTAGAAAATCAAAAATTGAACTCGGCGAAATCAGCTCCAAAAACCAAAAGTATTCTGGTCATCAATGGCTCACATCCGGAAAATTCGGATCCCGGAATCACAATAAAATCAAATTATGATGATCGAAATTTTCCAAATTCAAAATCACGGGAATCAAAAAGATTTTGGGGATCATATAGCAAATCCACTCACATCGCACGAAAATTATTGGCTGAATTCTTCGCTGGTTCATCGCGAGAGAAGCTGCATACAAGGAAGCGGCGGCCCCATAGATTTTGAATACATCACGCTACACGCGTAATGCGCATTGCCGTCGGACGCTCGAGCGTCCAGCATCGTACGCCAGAAAGGGTTGCAGATTGATGAGATTGAGCGGCAAAGTGAACTGCATCGCGATGATATTGAGCCGCGACGACAACCGCGTAGCAAGAAGCCGCATTCCGACGTGCGAGAGAGCGAGCGCGTGGAGAGCGTACCCGACTCTCACTCGTCGTCGCAGGAACTTGCGCTAGCTACGCAAGATGAATCTCGAGCGCTTTTGCCGCCGCGTGAGCAGCGAGTACGCGAGGCACCCGATGTAAGCGCCCAATCATTAAACCCCGCGATTCCTGAATCTACAGCAGAGAGGATAGATGAAAATTCCTAAAATCGCGAGGAGGTTATACAGATCGACCCCCTTTTTCAGCAGACCCACAAGAATCTGGAAGATGAATTAAAGAAGTTGAAGTATGGTTTTGCATGTGCAGAGAGAGCGATTGCCCTCGAGAGGGTTGTGGATATCCTCAATTCACCCTGGAGTGATTGTTTATTTTGGTCGCTCATTTTTGGCGGTGGATTAGAGATCACCGAACCCGAACTTCAGTTAAAATTACTGACCGAGGGAAATTTCGAGTTATGCATAGACGCAAATGAGACGCTCGAGATTCTCAGGGCTCAAGTGCGGTATAGGAACGGCGACTACATACTCGTGTCCCCGCGGCTATTCAGTAGAAACATCTGCGTGCGAATTCATCTTGAATCAGCTTGTGGTTCTTATGCTCGCATCCGCTTGAGTGAAAGTGAAGAATTCATTCATCTACAGCTAGACATGCCAGCCGAACATTACACGCCTCTGCTGCCGATTCAGATTTCGCGCGACGAGAATTCTCGCAAACTCGACGAGGGAAATGATGAGTCCGACGAAAACGGACCCGCACATGAGAATCCCGAGTGTGGAGAGTGAGACCTCGGCAAATTCTCAACCTCAACCGCAATCCGAGAGTCAGATTTCCAGACCATAAGCGCACTTAGCAGCGCTCAACATATATCTGGTTGCGCAAGCTTGGCCGCCACGTGAGAAGCCTCTGTGGGCACTTGATGACGATGAGCAAGCCCAACCTTTCCAGAAATCATTTCCCGTCGATGAGCACCCATTCAGCTACAGAGAAAATCTCGCCCTCTTTAACACGTGTAATGGAGGATGAAAGACCGAAACCATCGAGTCATTGATCGAAAGAGATCATATTGATCCTAGAGTTATTTTTGATGGGAATTTTCCGATTAGAGACGTACACGAATTCTGAGTGAACAACTTGAGCATATTTTGTACATTCATTGAAAATTATATAGCTGAAAGACTACTCCAGAATGACATCAAAAAAGCTCTCAAAAATTTGAAAAAGCACATTTCCCAAAAAACCACAGGACAATAGGCTTCATTCAAGATAACCGAACTTTGTCGCAAACAATGTGGCCAAAGGTCATTGAAGCGTTCGAGAAAATTTTTGAGGGCATGCTTCTGAAAGCGATACTTTTTGAGCACAATTTGAAAGTGCCATCAGAAATCGACAGATACAAGTTGATTAAGGAATTCCATACGTCTGTCAGTGGTGCTCATTTGGACTGTAATAAATCTGCAGAAGCTCTCGGAAAAGTCTACTTTTGGAAAAACATGCGCGATGATGTGAAAGCTGTGGTGGAGAGATGCGACGATTGTGCGGTAGACAAATTAGCCAGAACCAAAACTCGCATGCCCATGAATGTTACGGACACGCCAGCGAGATCTTTCGATAAAATCGCAATCGACTTCTATTCACCACTGTGCGCATCAAAGCGTGGTTATAAGTATATTTCATCCGTGCAGTGCCAACTGACGAGGTATTTCATACTCATACCCACTTGTCGGGCAACGGCGCATGAGGTGGCGAAAGGTTTACTGGACAAGAAGATTGCACATTTTGGACCACCCAGTGCAATTCTGAGCGACCAAGGTACCCATCCCATCAACGGAATTCTGAATGAACTTGCAGAGGCATTGGGAATTCAATAATACCATACCTTTCCATATTCCCCAATGAGCAATGGCGTCATCGAGAGGATACATGCGACCCTTACGGAATTTCTCAGGTCCCTTCCTAAGAATCTATCAGACTGGGACAAGGTGCTACCACTGGCCTAACATTCAATCAATACCATGGTGAACGCCAGCACGGGCTACGCACCCCACACACTACTCTTCGGATAGGAAGCGAGAACGCTAGCGTATCCTACGCAGCAGGACAACTCCGAAACATATGACGATTTTGTGACCCAAAAATTGATCAGTTTGGAGCAAATCCAATCAATTGCAGCTTTGAGTTTGATCAAATCAAAATACCGCTCAAAATTTTATCATGATAGGAATGTCACTGTGCAGCAATTTCGTGAGGGCGAATACGTTTCTATTCTGAATGAACCAATGAAGAATAGAATGGCTTAACAGTATATCGGACCAGTTGAAATTTTGGAAATCAATTACTAAACCAAAAACGTCAAAGTGATCAACAGCGGCCTCATAATATGCTCGCACATTGAGAAGATGAAAAGATGTGAAGACGCACAAATCGAGACAGCACAAAACAGCCAACACGATGGCGAGGTTGACGTGTTCTCGTTGACAGCAATTGATAAGATGTCGACGCTTCGGCACTCTCGTCCTCGGCCTTTCGACATTATTCCGGCCTACAGACGAGGCACCAAAGTTGTCGGAGGTATGTCACCTTAATTGCAGAAGTGAACTAGCCAATCCACCAAAACTGCCTCTCTTTGTAGTCAAGTCGCACATTCAAAGTAAGCAAAGACACGATAAGACCTCGTCCTTGACTCGAATTACTCCGGTCTACGGACGAGGCGCGTATCGTAGTCATAGGAGAACAATTTCGCCATCAAACGCCCTTCAAAAAATCCTCAAAAATCCACAGTGCAGTCGGAGATGCGCGACCAAACAAGTTCGACACGCATCTGGACAACACACCCGGCCTCGCCGTTGAACGCATAGCCCCGCTGTCAACAACTACCACATCATGGAGAATGGACCGGGCCTACACGAAATCATTGTAAAAACCCGGCCCATTGGAAAATACACAACTGTCAAGGGAGAGCTGGAGAATCTACGGAGCTACCTTCCCACTCTGCTAACAATTGGTTCAGGAGCAACCATTTTCATTATTCTCATTTTGACATTCATGGAGAAATCCATGAACGCTCTCACAATGGGGGTGGAACTCATTTGAAAAATTGTGAATTCAGGAATCCACCAACCAGAGAGCGATGGAGGAACGAGAAAGGACGAGAAGTCTGCAATTCCAATGCAGATCATCCGCACGGTGGGTGCGATCATGGAACATCCATCGAGACACCCACGGGGAGACCACTCCCACACCCGAAAAGATGCCCGCCGTAAACATCAACTCCAAAGCGCACAAGACACCAGAGCGCCAGCCACCCGTCTCTCGCCGTCGGGCGAGCACATCGAACGCAACCAACAGCGCGCGCTCTACCTGCCGTCGGATCGGGGAGGACGTCAATAGAACGCTCCCGGGTGCTAAAATCATTAACGGCGATGCAAGTATTAACTCACCATCTGTCACAGACTACACTATCATCATCATTACCATCGGCAGCACGTCCGTCATCAGGCATCTCATCAATGAAGATAGTGGCAGTTGTTCGATAAGATTGTCAGGATTCTTGAGTTGGAGCATAGTGGTGAAAATGGGGGAAACCCCATCGAAAATTCCATATTCGTTTCAGAATTCATTTGGAAAAGCCTCAAAATGGGCCAATTCCATCCAACAATTTCAGTCATATTCCGAAATCTCATCCGAAAAGTTTGAAAATTTATAAATTCCACTCAGAAGTGTCAGGGATATAACATAATCCTATTTGAAAGGTTTCCGAATGGATGAATTACATGCAACAATATCAATCGTAATTCAGAGTTTCATGTGAAAATTCTAGGGATGGGGAAAAATTTCATCGAAAATGTTGTGCTTGTTCAGGATTCCACTTCAGAAGTTCAAAAAAAGAGACGGTCAAATGCCATGTTAAAATCTCGGTTAGCTCCCAAAATTCTATTGGAAACAGTCTTAAAATGGCTAGAACTCGTTTCAAAATTACAGCAAAGTGCCAAAATCTCATTGGAGATTCCATTCGAGCTTCAACTATGTTGAGAAGAAGCCCAAACTAGGATAAAACTCCATCGAGAGATTTTTATCTCAGCTTTACATGATATTTGGAAAAATCAGGAATGGATAAAATTCCATCCAAAACCTCCATTTGAGTCCCAAATTATATTTGTAACGATCAAAAATGGACGAAAACCCCATGGGAAAATTTCAGGTGAACACCAAAAGTCAGAACACCCCCAGAACATTTATGCATCATTACACTGAAGACCCCCAACTGCGTGCGAGAGAGTACACTGGAAAAAGCATCAAGCAGGTACGTCTGAACCGATGAGTGCTTCTCAGTTCAGAGGGCAAGCATCAAACGGGCATACAAGAGATGATTGAGCCCATGCCTCCTCAGAGGGTACACATCTCCGCGCACGTGGCGAGTCGGACCGGAACTATAGCAGTCACCAAGGGCCTCTGCAGAATGATATTTCTCACAATATTCAACACTTATCACTAACACACCATAACACACACATCCCGAATGCGTTGTATGGTCACCGTAGTGGAACTTTTCCGGGAAGCGCAGTATTAATGGCGAGATCGGAGGCGCAAAGCCACTCTCGAACAAAGCCGGATCGGCACTGACGAGAGCCGTCGATGACGATTCTCGACAGCCACAGCGGATCTCGAGTTCAGCGGCTCTGGAATGCCCACCCCCCTTTATACAAAGTATAAGCTAAAGCACAATACCCTACCTCATCTCGAAGCCAGCAAGCTGGCAACAGTGTCATAGGTTCCAAACTGCGACACGAATTCAAGAGTATTCTCCATCGAGCCGTGACACATTATAATGACGAGCCAGTGGTATACGCCCAAAATTGCGTAACAACGCGAAAGCGGAGAGCCATACAAAGCAGAGACATCGAGAGGGTCGCTTTGCGACCGACCCACGAACTTGTCAGAGAAATTTCCCGAGTTTGCCAAAGTTCCCGGGAAACTCCTCGTGGGTAGCTTCCCCACCGTCGGAAAACCACCCCCGCAAAATTCCAGCTCGATCGGACAGTTAGTTCTGGAGCTACGCCAATTTTCGTTATCGATTGAAAATGACATACATCCGCGACATTACACCCGTTATTTCATCTCCAAACCCACAGAATCGAGGAAATTCCAACATTATACGAATATAACACAACCTTATGTATGGAGAGGTTCACATATTTACATCATTTAGATCATTATCATAGAGCAACAGAGCCCATAAGGTCGGAAAATGCAGTAAAAGTGAGATAAAAAGTACTGCCCAAGTTTCCACGGCTAAATGTTAAATTTTGAAAAATTACCTCTCTCATTATTATACTCGTTATATCTATTTTACTCGTGTTCTCTTTGGAGGTACTACCCAATCCACGTAACAGCTCTCTTATGGTGCTGGGTGGGGTAACTTCCCGCGAGTATTTTGAGAAGTTTAGAAAATTTTTCTCCAAAATTTTTTTCGCGATTCTGAAAAATTGTCGCGAGAGTGTCTGTGACTCAAGAGATTGAGAGGGGAGAGAGAGCAGCCAAGCAGCCCACTTCAAGAGGGACATCGCTTTGCCCACTCGCCCGCCCGTTCATCAGTCCTGTGAGGAGGACTTATCATCTCGCCGCCCGCTGAGACATCCATCGAGAGGAGGTGCAACATATCACCCACCCGCCTGCCCGCACATCATCCAGCCCGCGCGCAAAGACGTCGAGCTGCCACTGACTCAGCAGCTGGTTTATCTCGAGAGAAGTAGTATGCAGATGGCGATCCTCCTCATCGTAGCCTGCTGCAGCTGTATAGAGTAAATACCGCTTATTACGTACTCACCTATCTCCCACAGAAAATCGGATCTCGTGACCGCATTGATTTCCAAGACTACAGTCGAGATTTTAGAATCACTATACCAGGCTTCAAGCTTTCCAAATCGAAGTCTCGTGAATCATTGGCGCCGATATGCACTTTGCCGAAGGACAATCAGACTAATCCGGCAGTTTTTGACCGTGATTCCTACACACAATGTACAAACAAGGCGATCAATTGGTCCGCTTTTGGGACCGACGGGATGACTTCCCAGGTCGGAAATCATGAGACGAGTGGAGCTTTGGGAATGAATGCGAACGCATCAAATACAGTGCGTGAGACCGAGAAGAGGGTAATAGTAAGTCGGGGAAGTACGCCCATAAATGGACCGCAGTATACAAGCCCAAATCTGCAAAATTGGCGTGCGACGGACCCCATTATTGATGAATCTCCCGTCCGATTAGTCCCGATTCGTTGACCCACCAACGGCCCAGGCCCAATAATATCAGAGACTGCCATAGTTTATATGAGAGACGAGTATGGGAATTTCGTACCGCGTAGACTGCAGCATGTTCCGAATCCGAAAATTCAGGAAACTTTTTCGATTGATCCGAAGTTAGCGGAACAGAATCATAGCCAAATCCATGGAATTGTTGAGGATACTCGAGATTCGAATCAAGGAAATTTCAATAAACAGGAACACAGACGTTCCCGAGTCCTGCGATTCAAAATGCACATCAATGGACCCAACAACCGAATGGGCCACAGCAAACCCCATGGGATTTGCCTTCGAATTTGGACCAGAACCAACAATGATTTCAAAGTTCACCTCAGAAATTCTCAATTAGAAACCGAGTACCAGATTCACAAACTGAAAATTATCAAGCCCAAAATTCCCAATCGCAGAGCTTCCAACGGCAGAACTTTCAGCCACAGAGCTTCCAACGGCAAAACTCTCAGCCACAGGGTTTCCAACCGCAAAATGCTCAATTTTAAAATTTTCCGAATGGAAATGATGCTAACGAATTTGCTGCACCTACACGGGAAACGAATCCTGGGTATTCTTATATAGACGATGCCCTCCAGAATTAGACACACATCATTGTCAGATGTGATCAAGAAATAAGTCGCCCTTAATTCTGAGTACAAAAACAGAGTGTCACAGGAGGTGAATCGCCGAGAGATACCAGTGCGTGATTGCGGTTCCCCATTGCGCGACGAGCAACCCCAAGATTCCCAACGCGAACAATTCACATCACAGAACACGCGTACGGGTTTTGCAGCTCCTCCGAATTTTGGGAGTTTCCATCCCAATGGACTTTTCCCAAATACATCGGGGGCTCCCGCACAGCGATTGGGGCCAAATAGTCACGTACCGATATTTCCTGCGCAACCATCAAGCGCAGGCGATCAGGGCCAAACACAACCCTTCCACCGTAATTCCTTGATGGGATCGTTTTCCCGAGAAAATTCAGATCCGGGTTTTCATAGAGTTTTGAAAAGGATCAAGGAATTTGATGGGCACGCGAACGATTTAGAGACATTTTGTAGCATGGTGAGGTATGCGACCATGGTGGGCGGTACACGCGAATCGGAGCGTATGCTTCTAATAGACATTGCGGGTGAACTACGTGGAACAGCAAAAGCGCTATTTGCATCGACAGTCATGAAATATGAGTCTCTTGAAAAATTTTTGAAAAAACTGGAAGAGCAGTTCAGAGTTGTCGATTCGTTGAAAGACATTATGTCTGAACTAGAAGCTTGCATTAAAAAACAGGACGAGTCATTGGAATCATACGGTACGAGAATTTGAACAATTTTGGGAAGATTCAAATGCATTGCCGCATCCAAAACACAATATACGCGAGTTGAAATTGAATCGCGCTCGCGAGATGCAGATGAGGCTGCGTTGTAATGGTCGACCCTGCAATATACGCGAGGCAATAAAACTCGCTCAACAGGCCGAGATGCAACGTCGACACTACCCGAACGCGGAAAAGATAACGCGCGTTCATTCTCCTTCTTCTTCATCTGCCTCGAAGCAGGCAAACGTTCGTGTACTAGAGTCACAGGTCATATGCCAATATTGCTCGCTAGCGGGTCATGTTGAAGAGAAATGTTATAGAAAGGCCAACGACAATAAAGTATGCCAATACTGTGAAATGGAGGGCCATGATGCCAAAGTATGTTGGCGACTAGAAGAGGATTTTGAAAAACGCGGAGTGTATATTAATCGCCCAAACACGCGAAGAAATCGCGATAACCCGAGAGGCAGAGGAAGAGGTGGATCGAGTCAGCAAAATCGTCCGAGATACAAGCGCGGCGCGCCTCCTTCACAAGGACCAAATCTGAATTCGGCCCAACAGAGGTCAAACAATCAAATATATCAGCCTGAGCCAAATGCGACAGCCGCAAATGCGCCCCAACAGTCGCCACAGACACAGCTCCAGACTCACGCCAATGTAAACCCCAAAGAGTCTTTAAACTAGCTGCTCGCCCACCACAGTCCTCAGACGACGGGCGCATTGACGATGCAACGATATTAGCAGTGTCAATGTGCAGCAAGAACGATGATGAAAAATCATCATTCGATTTATCGCCGGGAATGCCATCTGACGATGAATCAGGTATGAGTATCGTAGGTGTAAATAAATATGATGAAAGTACATCATCACTGCCTCAATCGAAAATTAGAATAACATCGATCAAATTTTTGAAAACGGGGGAAATACCCCCAGTAGCTGATTTCGAAACTTGCGGAGCTATAGATCGGAAAGCCGGACTTTATATTGATTCCGGTGCTGATGTGTGCATGATTAAAGAAAATAAGATCGAAGACCTCGAGTCAATAGACAACTCAGATATATTAGTTATTGATGGCGTGGCAAGAGGCGAATTTAGATCCTTGGGAACAATTTGCATGGAGGTTAATGGTATGCGCTGGCAATTTCATGCCGTCCCCGACACCATCTTGCTTGAATGCGATGGGCTGATCGGATGGGATTTTATGACAGAGTTTAAAGGGGAACTTAACCCCGAAGCCCGCTGCCTAGAATTTGAGAAGTTCTCAGTTCCTTTTGTATATAAAGAAAAAATTTGTTTGCCGCCAAGAAGACGCCGTATTATTGAATTTGAGATTGCAAACGATGCAAAAATGGGCTGGGTCCCACTCACACATTTGGCGAAAGGAACGCTATTCGGCAACTTTGACGCAGAAAATCACAATGGCTACGATTACGCTGAAGAAATGAATTGCACTGAAAAAACTATTCATATTAATATCCCAAGAGTCAAGCTAGAGGTTTTGAAAAATTAATACCTTGGAGCAGTGATGATGGAAAGCGCGATGATGAGGACACCGCGGTATGTCATATTAGAAGGCTATTCGAGAAAGAGCATGTGAAAGTCGAGTCATCTTCCGAGAAGCGTAGTGATGATGATAAGCACAAGTGCGATGGAGCGGTTGCTGAGCGCGTAGAGATTTTGATGAAACTCGTAGATGTAAGCGGACTGGACGAGGAAGGAATCGAGCATGTACGCAAGCTCCTCATGATTGATCCATGGCAATTTGGTCTGAAGGGCGAACACTTGCCAGCCACGCATTTGATTCAACACAGAATAGAGTTAAAATCAGACAAGCCGATTGAAAGTGTCAGGGGACCGGCCTAGCTCTAAGTCGAGAATATATGAATGCACGGAGATTTCTAGCGCAACGCAGTGGCAAGCCTCGAGCCAACGCAAGATATAA
>JAPYYZ010007487.1:0-13652 GCA_030522705.1 Eretmocerus eremicus
TTTGCTTGGTCACTAATAACGTGACTGAGGTCTTTCAGGGCATCAAAATTTAATTAACTGCAATTATGTCTATCTTTATGATTAAATTCAGAATGAGTTTGCGATAACAAATTCATCATAGAAGGTATGTGAATGATCAAGAACTACATCTCCCATCGAAATTGTATGGTATCCCCAAACTGAGTTTCAAACATTGAAATTTTTCGTCCGCAAAAAGTGGAAAAAAGCGACTTTTAGCCTTTGAAATTGCTCCTATGACGCGAATTCTAACCAAATCAATCCCATAGACGTTCATTATTATCTATTAATTATATACTCATTATGATCAATGGTTATCTTGGCCATTTGGAATATCAGGAAGTCGCAATTCTTGTCCCGAGAAGAAAAATGTACCTTTCGCAAGTGAAAATAAACCATATGCGGAATCTTGATCTTCTCAAGTTCGACTCAAAATTTTCACCTGAAAATCATTCTACTAACAGATCATAGTACGCGCTTGATGAATAAAGGACCTAGAAGAATCCAAACCCCATAGAAAAATTTTACCGGAATAACTAAAATTTTGAAATTTTAGGGTATGCCGTACGGCAAAATCACGGAATTTTAGACTCAAAAACATGATGGTTCAATTCAGAGCAAAGTGGGATGGTTATGATATTATTGATATACATTTGCATCAATGGATTAAGAATAACTGATACTGTACAAGATTTAGTTTTGTGAATTTTCAAAAATTGAAGAGTATCGGCTGAAAAATCTTTGCCCGTAAAATGGAAAATTAAGGCATTGTCACATTAGAACTCCGTCGATTCGTTAAATTTTTGAACCAAACTCCATGAGTTACCTTATTGGGATGTCTCTTACTGGAATCAAAAGCGACCGACACCAAATTACATTTTGGAATCCTAGACTTCTTGGAGATCAAAAACTTCAACACATCAAATCATCGTAGCTCGGTCATTTTTGGTCTGATTTTAACGTTCTGAAGCTGAAATTGAATGTCTTTTCAAACACTACATGATTATGTACTCGGAAAATTTTGAAAATTTGAAAACTCTTGAAAATTCGTCAAATGAAAACTTCGAATTTTTCCACCCCAGCAAACCATCTCGGATTCGGAATTTCGTAAGATTAACTAACTTTTGACTGAAAATGAGATTCCCATGAATACAACCGAAATGGAAACAACCTCGGATAACGAAAAAGATACCGAGTCGCGGGTATCAAGTAACGCGCAGCTGCGCTCCATAAAATTTCATCCCAAGGAGAGAGTAGGCAGAAATACCAATTGAGTACAGGAAAGCATTGCTCAACTTAACTTCCAACTTGAGCTAGCTTTGATTCTATTCACCCGATGTTATTAATAATCATGATTATTCAATAGTTATCGAGATGAAGATTGTTATCATTATCATAATATTGCTCATGAAAAATGAGCTTATCTTTGGGAGATTTTTGGCTGAGATATAAAATCTCATTATTATACATCGATAATAACCTTTTACAACATATTAATCAAATGTTAATAATAATTAATTTGTTCGAATTGTATACTTTTTATAGATTAAGATTATTCATGAAATTATCATCTATCATAATTATAATAGCGTTATTATTGCCAAAAAAAATTTAATTGATGTAAATCTTATATGAAAATCTCAAACGATTATAGCCCGAGAGAGAGTTCGCGATGAGGGATTGTACTCGCGACCCGCACAGACATCGATTCTCTCACTCACGCAAGAAAAAAAAACACGCGCACAATAATCGGATTACAAGGCCAAGGCCAAGGAAAAACTCAGTCACTGAGTCATTCGCATCGGGAGATGCGATTCTCCGACCACGGACGGATGTCACGTGGGAGAGTTGCGATGAGCTCTCGCGCGCACCTCTCCCCCGTGCCATGACGTTGCAGCCGCGACGACTACGCGAGCCGCGCAACCCTTGCAGGCAGTTCGTCGGTCGTCGCGGATGCACCGTCAGCGTTTCTGACGGAGCTTCGCTCGTCCCCACTGCGATTTTGGCCGCGCCGCGAGTCGTCGTCGTCGACGACGACTCGCGTCGCGGACAGACCGCTCTAACCAACCTTTTGAATAACATCACTCTCTCAACTCTCTCTCTCTCTCTCTTCATATTAGAGTCACTCTTATCATCCAACTCGTGTTCTATCTGAAGATCCCCTATCCACGTAACAGAAGATATCAACACTTTTCGTTCCACATCTGTTTTACCTCTCATTTATCTCATTCTATGTTTCGATTCATGTTTTATCGCAGAAATTGAGAATTTTGAAGAGCCCAAACAATCGTGAGGGAGTCAAAGAGCTCACCCACAGCCTTCAATGACTACTGAGAGCCTTATCAATCCCTTACAAGATTGTGTAGATAGATGTAAAATTGCGTACATTTCGTTGAAAATCTATCACCACAAGTGATTTTTTCAATAAAGTAAACTTGCAAGGTCGATGATTTTATATGATTTCGTGATCTCCAAGTATTCACATTAGCTTTCTCTCAATGGTTCGGTATTTGCGTACAATTCTCTGCTTGTGAAAGCAATGCTTCTGCGTGTGAGATAACCGTTCCATCATTTGCGACGATATATTACGCACTAATGCACGCGTTGGTGGAGTGAGGGCAACTAGGCCCTCGTGATAGAAGCATCCAGCTATTTGCGTGTCCCATTCTTCGTCATTCCTGCACAGGAATCGCTGATTTCCGAGGTAACTGTTGACAGGGAGTGCCAATTTTTTGCTTACGTCGGTTATTACAATCAGGCTATAGAATGTGTGGCTAGATTGGCTAAATGAATATCTCATCCAGAAAAGTGGATAACGAGAAAATGTTTGTCTCCAACTCTTCCATGACGAAAATGACAATTAATGCAAAACTTAGGATAAAACAGTCCATGGAACTGACATCTCGACCTTGACCTTTGAAAAATCAGAGAAAAGCTTTTTAGATCGGGTTGAAGCTCAAGTATCATTTGTGTTATGTTTCAATGTGATTTGCAAGAGAAAACGCGTGTAGAATGGTCTGTGGCTCATATATAAAAATGTGCGATCATCACATATGCCGTAAGCCGTAGTGACTATGGACATCTGTGTGACTTTGGTGACTTTTCCGGGAAAAGAGTGTGAGCGGCGTAGTTCCAAGCTCACATCATCTACGAAGACTTACCTTCATCTTGAAGCATAGAATCTCTACTCCACGAATGTGTGAGCCAAATTATTGTGCAGTCAGTTTACCGACTCATTCTTTCATTTTGAATAACTACAAAACTTTGAGAGAAATTAGCACCTTGCAAACTTCTACTTGCACCCCCTACTGAACCAATTGTCTCCAGCCTTAAAAAATTTTGTATGAGTTTGGAATGATGTTTCCTACCTTATAGACCATTTTTTATTGGATTCCGGTGTGACGGGCATCTAGAATAGGCATTTGGAAAGGGATTCGTGAATTTTGAGCTTGTCCCGGTTGACTTTGCACGGTGCGCAAGAACTCGCGTTCAAACCACGGTCGTACACACAGGTCTAAGGACTCCGGTGGTGGGGGAAGGTCCGCTTTTGAGACGGCGTTCGGTTGTCGTCGTTGCCACCGCGGGGCGCTTTATATCATACACGTCCCTGGATCTGCGCATGCTTGCCCGCGTGAAGCAGCAGACGTAATTGTCTGCTCTGCCGGGAGCCGCGCGAGCCGGAGCACGCGGTTGCGATGATCAAGATCACAACGATGATCCAGTTCACCTGGTTTGCATTTGGCAAATGCGGGCTCGTAATTCTCCTAACTTTCGGCAGTGCACGCAGAATACGCAAAACATCTCAGCCCAAATCTCAAGTCCCTATGAGCGGGCACAACTCTATATATGAGTTTAAGGGCTCAGATTGGCAGATATGGCGAGACAACTTTCGAACTCGCCTACACGAGCATCGGCCTCATTCCGACAGAGAAAATTTCTCACGCAAACGACGAGGCCTGAGGACCTGCGTACGTGAACCTCGAAACCACCCCGATGGTTCCATTTCGTCACGTACGCGGAAAAATTGCAGGACTCGCGGGGACAAGCCAATTTCAGAGCTTGCATACGCAAGCGAATACCGTTGTTGGGGGAAAGCATGCATACTAGAGCCATTGCCGTATACGTGTATGAATCCATGCAAACGCAAACCGATTTCCATACTCCCAAGAGCAAGCTCCGGAACGAAGCTCAAACGCAAGGAATCCTCGCGTACGCGAGCCGATTGTCCTCCTCGCGTACGTGAATTCGAGCTCAATCCTGACGGGAGGAATCCTCCGCGGAAGTTAGGAGGAGCGCGGATTCGCGGACGCGAGCAACGAATCCACCTCCTCCACCGAGGGACGTCACGTGAAGAGGGGCTTCTGGAGCTGGCGTGTGCGAGTCAATCCCGGAGCTCGCGTACGCAAGTCGATTCCGGGGTTTGCGTACGCGAGCGGAATTCCATCATTACTTCACACTGACCCCAAATATCCCGCACTCGGAGAGGATCCTCGCGTGCACCAGACAATTGTCATACTCGCGTACGTGGGCACCAACCAGATGTCGACATAAGAGATGATTCGCGCGAGCTGAAGGTGCCCAAGCTTACGTACGCAAGCCCCGAGTACGGTACGGCCACCTACATCCGTCGTGTATACGAGAAGGTCTGGAACTCGCACACGCAAGAGGGTCCCGAAGCCCGCATGCGCGAGCCAGTTACGGAGCTTGCGTACGCAAGTGAATTCCCATTCTTATACACACGTATCTCTGACTATCCTTGAAGAGGATCCCTGCGTGCGCTATACAATTGTCATACTTGCAAACGCAAGGACCGACCCAATCTCGACAGGACGAATTCTTCGTGCAAGCGGAGGGCCAACTGGACTCGCGTACGCGAGCCCGGAATCTGCCTTCGTCTCCGAAATCAGTCGTGTACACAAGGGGATTTCCGGCGGTCGCGTGCGCGAGTCCATCCCGGAGCTCGCGTACGCAAGTCGATTCCGGGGTTCACGTATGCGAGCGAAATCCCATCATTACTCTACGCTGACCTCAAACTCGCGTACACGAGCACCGACTCCGACTCGACAGGCGAATCCTTCGTGCAAACGCAGGGGCACGTGAACTCGCGTACGCGAGCCCTGAATCTGCCTTCGTCTCCGGAATCAGTCGCGTACGTGAGGGGATTCCCGGCATTCGCGTGCGCGAGTCCATCCCGGAGCTCGCGTACGCAAGTCGATTCCGGGGTTCACGTATGCGAGCGAAATCCCATCATTACTCTACGCTGACCTCAAAGAGAATCCTCGCGTGTGCCAGACGATCGTCTCACTTGATTACACGAGCACCTCGCAAATGTCGACATGAGAGTTGCTCCGCGTGAACGGAAGGTGATCAGGCTCGCGTACGCAAGCTCTGAGTACGCCTCGGCCACCTACAACCGTCGCGTAAGCGAGAAGGTCTGAAACTCGCACACGCGAGAGGGTTTCGGAGCTCGCATACGCGAGCCAGTTACGGAGCTTGCGTACGCAAGTGAATTCCTTTTCTCATATACATGTATCTCCAACTATCCTTCACTTGGAAGGGATCCCTGCGTGCGCTATACGATTGTCATTCTCGCATACGCAATCACCGACCCAGTCTCGACAGGACAAATTCTTCGTGCCAGCGGAGGGCCACCTGGACTCGGGTACACGAGCCCTGAATCTGCCTTCGTCTCCAAAATCCGTCGCGTACGCGAGAGCATTCCCGGAGTTCGCGTGGGCGAGTCAATCCCGGAATCCGCGTACGCGAATCGATTCCGGGGTTTGCATACGCGAGCAGTGACCCATCATGACATCTGCGGCCTCGACCATGCCGCACTCGGGAAAAATCCTCGCGTGTGACAGACGGTTTCCATAATCGCGTGCGCAAGCACCGACCCAGTCTCGACAAGTCAAATCCTTCATGGAAACGGAGAGGCAACTGAACTCGCGTATGCAAGACCTAAAACCTCCTCCGTCTTCAAAATCAGTCGCGTACGCGAGAGGATTTCCGGCGATCGCGTGCGCGAGTCAATCCCGGAGCTCGCGTGCGCGAGTCGATTCCGGAGTTTGGGTACGTGAGCGAGATCCCATTATTACATACGGGGCCCTGACTATTCCACACTCGGAGAGAATCCTCGCGTGCGCCAGACGATTGTCATCACCACGTACGCAAGCACTGATCTAGTCTTGACAGGACGAATCCTTCGTGCAAGCGGAGGGGCACCTGGACTTGCGTACGCGAGCCCTGAATCCGCCTCCCTCTCCAAAATCAGTGAAGTACGCGAGAGGATCTCAAGAGTTCACGTGAAGGAGTTCACCTCAGAGCTTGCAAACGCGAGTCGATTCCGGGTTTTGCGTACGCAACCCACATCCCATCATGATATAGGCGGACTTCCACCATCCCGCACTCGGAGAGAATCCTCGCGTGCGCCAGACGATCGTCTCACTTGATTACACGGAAACCTCCCAAATGTCGACATAAGAGCTGCTTCGCGCAAACGGAAGGTGCCAAGGCTTGCTCACGCAAGGCTCGAGTACGCCTGGGCCACCTATATCCGTGGACTACGCGGAGGGGCTCCAAAACTCGCGCACGCGAGAGGGTTCCGGAGCTTGCGTGCGCGAGCCAGTTACGGAGCTTGCATACGCTAGTGGAATCACATTCTCATAGGAACTCATCCCCGGCTATCCTCCGCTTGAAGAAATCCCCGCGTGCGCGAGACGATTGTCACACTCGCGTACGTGAGCACCAGCCTCGTCTCGACAGAGGAAATTTTTCGCGCAAACGACGAGTTACCTGGACCTGCGTACGTGAACCTCAAGTCCACCTCAGCGGCTACATTTTGTCACGTACGCTAGTGAATCTCATTGTTGAGAAACAGCATGCACACGTGAGCTAGTGCCGTATACGTGTAGAAATCCATGAAAACACGAACCGATTCCCATACTTCCAGGAGCGATCCTTGAAACAAAGCTCAACCGCAAAAAATCCACGTGTACGCAAGCTGATCATCCTCTTCGCGTATGAGAACTCGAGCTCTGTCCCTACAGGGGGAATTCTTTGCACAAGTGAAGAGGAGCGCGCATCCGCCTCCATGAGCCCCAAGTCCTTCTCCACCACTGGAACACATCACGTACACAAGAGAATTCTGTTGCTGGCGTGCGCGAGTCAATCCCGGATCTTGCATGTGCTCGTCGATTGCGGGGTTCGGGTACACGAGCGAAATCCCATCATGACACACGGAGCCTCGACTCCTCCGCATTCGGAGAGAATCCTCGCGTGCGCCAGACGATTGTCATATTCGCATACGCGAGCACATACCCAGACTCGACAGGGAGAATCCTTCGTGGGACAGGAGGGGCTCCTGGACTGGCGTACGCTAGCCCTCATTCCGCCTCCGCCATCGAATCCATCGCGGACGTGAGAGAATTCTGGGACTCACGTATGCGAGTGGATTTCTATTCTGGCATACACAAACTCCCGAGCATATCTCGCTTCATGGGAATATCCGCATGCACGAGACGATTTTCCAACTCGCCTACACGAGCATCGTCGGTGCACGACCCCGAATATCCCGCATTCGGGGAGAATCTTCGCGGGCAGGGGACGATTGTCATACTCGCGTATGTGGGGATCTACCAGATGTCGACATGAGACATCATTCTCGTGAGCGAGGGGTGCCCAATCTCGCGTACGCGAGCCCCGAGTCCGCCTTGACCACCTATATCCGTCGCATACGCGAGGGAGTCTGAAACTCGCACACGCGAGAGGGTTCCGCAACTCGCATGCACGAGCCAGTTACGGAACTTGCGTACCCAAGTGAATTTACTTTCCTATATACACGTATCTCCGACTATCTTCCACTTGAAGAGGATCCCTGCGTGCGCTAAACGATCGTCATACTCGCGTACGCAAGGACCGACCCAATCTCGACAGGACGAATTCTTCGTGCAAGCGGAGGGCCAACTGGACTCGCGTACGCGAGCCCGGAATCTGCCTTCTTCTCCGAAATCAGTCGCGTACGCGAGGGGATTTCCGGAGTTCACGTGCGCGAGTCAATCCCGGAGCTCGCGTGCGAGAGTCAATTTCGGGGCTCAGGAACACGAGCGAAATCCCATCATCATATACGGGGCTCCAACTATTCCGCACTCAGAGAGCATCTTTGCGTGCGCCAGACGATCATCATACTCGCGTACGCGAGCACCGACCTAGTCCCGACAGGACAAATCCTTCGTGCAAGCGAAGGGGCTCCTAAACTCGCATACGCGAGCCTTGGATCCGCCTTCGTCTTTGGAATCAGTTGCGTACGCGAGAGGATTCCCAGAGTTTGCATGCGGGAGTCAACCCCGGAGTTCGCAAACGCGAGTCGATTCCGCGTTCCGCGGACGCAACCCACATCCCATCATGACATGGGCGAACTTTGACTATCCCGCACTCGGAGAGAATCCTCGCGTGTGCCAGACGATCGTCTCACTTGATTACACGAGCACCTCGCAAATGTCGACATGAGGGTTGCTCCGCGTGAACGGAAGGTGCCCAGGCTCGCGTACGCAAGGCTCAAGTACGCCTCGGCCCCGTACATCCGTCGAGTACGCAGAGGGGCTCTGAAACTCGCGCATGTGAGAGGGTTCCGGAGCTCGCGTGCTCAAGCCAGTTACGGAGCTTGCGTACGCAAGTGGAATCACATTCCAATATGAACGTATCTCGGGTTGTGCTCCGCTTGAAGGAAACCCCCGCGTGTGCGAGACGATTGTCACAATCGGGTACGTGAGCACCAGCCTCGTCTCGACAGAGGAAATTCGTCGCGCAAACAACGAGGCACCTGGACCTGCGTACGTGAACCTCAAGTCCACCCCAGCGGTTACATTCTGTCGCGTACGCTAGTGAATCTCATTGTTGAGGAACAGCATGCACACTTGAGCAATTGCCGTATACGTGTAGAAATCCATGCAAACGTCGGCCAATTCCCATACATTCAGGAGCTAGCCTCATAACAAAGCTCATCCGCGAGGAATCCTTGTGTACGCGAGCCGATTGTCCTCTTCGCGTATGAGAACTCGAGCTCTGTCCTCCAGGGGGAATTCTGCGCACAAGTGAAGAGGAGCGCGCATCAGACTACATGAGCCCCGAGTCCACCTCCGCCGATGGAAGACGTGACGTACACAAGAGAATTCTGTTGCTGGTGTGCGCGAGTCAATCCCGGATTTCACGTATGCGCGTCGATTTCGGGGTTCGGGTACGCGAGCGAAATTCCATCATTACACACGGAGTTTCGACTATTCCGCACTCGGAGAGGATCCTCGCATGCGCCAGACGATTGTTATATTCGCATACGCGAGCACGTACCGAGAATCGACAGGAAAAATCCTTGGTGAAACAGGAGGGGCCCCAGGACTGGCGTACGCTAGCCCTTACTCCGCCTCCGCCACCGAATCCATCGTGGACGCGAGAGGATTCCGGAACTCCTGTACGCAAGCGGATTCCTATTCTGGGATACACGAACTCCCGAGCATATCTTGCTTTATGGGAATCCTCGCGTGCGCGAGACGATTCTCCAACTCTCCCACACGAGCATCGGCCTCGTCTCGACGGAGGAAATTTTTCGCGCAAATGACGAGGCGCCAGGACATGCGTACGTGAACCTCAAGTCCACCTCAGTGGTTCCATTCTGTCACGTACGCGGGAAAATTGCAGGACTCGCGGACGCGAGCCAATTCCAGGGTTTGCGTATGCGAGCGTATTACATTGTTGAGAAATAGCATGCACACGTATAGAATTCCAAGCGAACGCAAAACAATGCCCATACTCCCGAAAGCAAGCTCCGAAACGGAGCTCAATCGCAAGGAATCCTCGCGTACACGAGCTGATTGTCCTCCCCGCGTACGTGAACTCGAGCTCAGTCATGACGGGAGAAATCCTTCGCACAAGTGAAGAAGAGCGCGGATTCGCGAACGCGAGCAACGAATCCACCTCCTCCACCAAAGGACGTCACGTACACCAGGGGCTTCTGGAGCTCACGTACGGAAGTCCTTTCCGGTGTTCGCGTACGCGAGCGGAATCCCATCATCACTTCACGCTGACCACGGTTATCCCGCACTCAGAGAGGATCCTCACGTGCACCAGTCGATCGTCATACTCGCGTACGTGGGCACCTACCAGATGTCGACGTAAGAAATAATTCGCCCAAGCGGAAGGTGCCCAAGCTCGCATACGCGAGCCCCGAGTACGCCTAGGCCACCTACAACCGTCGCGTATGCGAGAAGGTCTCGAACTCGCACACGAGGGAGGGTACCAAAGCTCGCGTGCGCGAGCCAGTTAAGGAGCTTGCGTACGCGAGTGAATTCCCTTTCTTATATACATGTATCTCCGACTATCCTTCACTTGGAGAGGATCCCTGCGGGTACTATACGATTGTCATCCTCGCGTTCGCAAGCACCGACCCAGTCTCGACAGGACGAATTCTTCGTGCGAGCGGAGGGCTACCTGGACTCGCGTACGCGAGCCCGAAATCTGCCTTTG
This sequence comes from Eretmocerus eremicus, assembly GCA_030522705.1. Taxonomy (NCBI): domain Eukaryota; kingdom Metazoa; phylum Arthropoda; class Insecta; order Hymenoptera; family Aphelinidae; genus Eretmocerus; species Eretmocerus eremicus. Next base: position 10,534 of record JAPYYZ010007487.1, read on the forward strand.
TTTCCGAAATCAGTCGCGTACGCGAGGGGATTTCCGGCGATACCGTGCGCGAGTTAATCCCGGAGCTCGCGTACGCGAATCGATTCCGGGGTTCGGGTACGCGAGCGGAATCCTATCATAACATACGGGGCCCCGACTATTCCGCATTCGGGGAGAATCCTCGCGTGCGACAGACGACTGTCATCCTCGCGTTCACAAGCACCGACTCAGACTCGACAGGATGAATCCTTCGTGCAAAAGGAGGGGCACGTGAACTCGCGTACCCGAGCCCTGAATCTGCCTCTGTTTCCGGAATCAGTCGCGTACGCGAGGGGATTCCCGGCATTCGCGTGCGCGAGTCAATCCCAGAGCTCGCGTACGCAAGTCGATTCCGGGGCTCACGTATGCGAGCGAATTCCCATCATTACTCCACGCTGACCCCATATATCCCGCACTCGGAGAGGATCCTCGCGTGCATCAGGCGATCGTGATACCCGCGTACGTGGGCAACCACCAGATGTGTCGCGTTTGCGAGAAGAACTGCGATTCGCACACGCGAGAGGGTTCCGAAGCCCACATGCGCGAACCAGTTACGGAACTTGCGTACGCAAGTGAATTTCCTCTCTCATATACACGTATCCCCGACTATCCTTCATCTGAAAAGGATCCACGCGTGCGACAGACGATTTTTATAATTGCGTACGCAAGCACCGACCCAGTCTCGACAGGTCGAGTCCTTCGTGCGAGCGGCGGGGCACCCGGACTCGCGTACACGGGACCGGAATCCGCCTCTGTCTTCGAGATCAGTCGCGTACGCGAGAGGATTTCCGGCGTTCACGTGAGTGAGTCAATCCCGGAGCTCGCGTACGCGAGTCGATACAAGGCTTCGCGTACGCGAGCGGAATCCCATCATTACATACGCGGCCCCAACTCTTCCGCACTCTGGGAAAATCCTCGCGTGCGCCAGACAATTGTCATAATGCGTACGCGAGCACCTATCCAGTCTCGACAGGACGCATCCTCCGTGCAAGCGAAGGGGCACCTGGTCTCGCGGACGCGAGCCCTAAGTTTGCCTTTGTCTCCAATATGAGTTGCGTACGCCAAAGGATCCCCGGAGTTCGCGTGCGCGAGTAGATCCCGGAGCCCGCGTACGCGAGTCGCTCTCGGCGTTCACGTACGCGAACGTAATCCCATCATAACATACTTGGCCCCAACCATTCCGCACTCGGAGAGAATCCTCGGGAGCGATGGACGATTGTCACACTCGCGTACGCGAGCACGAGCCTCGTCTCGACCGAGAGAATCCTTCGCGCAAACGACGAGGCGCCTGGACCTGCGTACTTGAACCTCAAGTCCACCTCAGCTGTCGCATTTTGTCGCGTACGCGAATCAATCCCATTGTTGAGGAAAAGCATGCAAACGTGAGCTATAGCCATATACGTGTAGAAATCCATGCAAACGCGGACCAATTCCCAATCGTTCGGAAGCGAGCTCCACAACAAAGATCAACCGCAAGGAATTCTTGTGTACGCGAGCCGATCATTCTCTTCCCGTACGTGAACTCGAGCTCAGTCCTACAGAAGGAATTCTATGCACAAGTGAGGAGGAGTTTGCCTTTGCATACGCAAGCCCCAAGTCCACCTCCGTCGCCGAAAGACGCCACGTCTACGAGAGAATCCTGTTCGTGGCGTGCGCGAGTCAATCCCGGAGCTCGCGTACGCTAGTCGATGTCGGGATTCGGGTACACGGGTGAAATCCCATCGATACATACGCGGCCCCGACTATCCCGCACTCGGAGAGAATCCTCGCGTGCGCTAGACGATTGTCATACTCGAGCAGGCGAGCACCGATCCAGTCTCGACAGAACGGGTCCTTCGTGCAAGCGGAGGAGCACCTAGACTCGCGTACGCGAGCCCTCAATTCACCTCCGTCTCCGAAATCCGTCACGTACGCGAGAGGATTTCCTGAGTTCGCGTGCGCGAGTCAATCCCGGAGCCCGCGTAAGCGAGTCGATTCCGGGGTTCGCATACGCGAGCAAAATCCCATCATTACAGACGCGGCCATGAGCATATCTCGCTCCATGGAGATCCGCGAGTGCCTAAGACGATTCTTATTCTCGCGTACGCGATTATCAGCCTCGTTTTGACACAAGGAATTCTTCGTGCAAACGACGAGGCGCCCGGACCTGCTTATGTAAACGACAAGTCCACCCCTGGGGTTGCATCTCGTTGCGTACGCGATAGAATTGCAGGATTTGCGGGCGCGAGCAGATTCCAGAGTTCGCGTACGCGAGCAGATCCCATGGTTGAGATATAGTATGCACTCGTGAGCTATTGCCGTATACGTGTAGGAATCCATGCAAACGCGGATCGATTCCCATACTCTCAAAAGTGAGCCCTAGAACAAAGGTCAACCGTTAGGAATCCTTGTGTACGCGAGCCGGTTGTCCTCCTCCCGTACGTGAACTCGAGCTCAGTCCCGACAGGGGAAATTCTCCGCACAAGCGGAGAGAAGCGCGCATTCGCGTACGCGAGCCCCAAGTTCTCCGCCTCCACCGAAAGTTATTACGTACGCGAGAGGACTTCGGAGTTCGCGTACGATCATCGATATATCGGGAAATGAGTAATATTCATCAAGCAAGAGACCGAAGCTGTTGTGATTTGAGCTCTTCCTTGATGAAATTTCCTGCTTATTCGTTCTATCGACAATCAAATCATGTCTCGTTTGGCCCACTCATTTTCGGACCGCAGATCGTGATATTATGATCATTGAATTCCACGGAAAATCCTATTTCAGAATTTACCCATACCTCGGTCCCACAAGGTACCAGTATCCCAGTGGTATCCCGTGTGACGTCCCGTCTTTTCAGTGCGCAATTGGGACCGCAGACCGATTCTCAATTGTCGTATTCAATGAAGTCATAAACTGCGCTTGCAGGAAAAGTGGAGCAGGTCGAACGAATTCGGAGAACCGCGATTCAGCATGTAACCCCAGCATGTAATCCACTGGGTTACATGAGTTACATAGCCTCATTTATTGTGACCGCGAGTTACATACTTCCATGCTTTGTAACCGTGAGTTACATGAGTTACACACTTAAGTGGAACAATATTTCGGGCCTTTAAATACGAGCGTCAACA
>JAPYYZ010007488.1:0-10093 GCA_030522705.1 Eretmocerus eremicus
CGCCAAAGCAGCTGAAAAATCGCGTCGAGAACTCTCGAAATCCAGGGCCCTATAGCTGCTCACTACAAGTACGCGTTGCACCCCTATATATCCAGAGGACAAGTTTCGCACGCCAGTGCTGTCCGCATGTATACATCGGCCCACATTACCCACTCGACCGGGGCCCATAGCACTCGACGCGGTATGTATGAGCTTGAAAGGGCAGCGCCGTGTCATCCCTTTCTTGTGCGTTCTCGTGGGGCTTTCGCGCACACACCGTATAATGGCACAATGGCTCCAAATCCGATTTTCGAAGCGATCGCGTTAAACGTGCCCGCCTCGCGCCGCGAGTGCCATTAAACGGATTTGGCTCCCGTGGCGCACGAAAAGGAAAGAAAGCTCGCCGCACGCAGAGTTGGTCCATTGTATATTGGTTCAGGGGCTATATACATGTGATGAGGGAATTAGCTGTTTTTTGTCTAGAGCGCCGGGGTTGGCCTTTTTGGGGGATGCTCACGCGATTCGGCGTCTCGTGCAGTGAATGTTGCTCTTGTTGTACATGCATTCTTGGGGGAAGGCCTATGGATGCAATGCATTGATCTTGCAATTCCCGGGAGCTGTTTTACGGCTCGCTATATGGTTTGGAGACAAATAATTTTTGTGGGCTCGATCGCTGGGTGACATTACAGGAGTCTGGTGTAAGATTACTCCTGAATGAAAAGATTGCAGATATGGAACTGGTTAGTTCATACGTGAGTGAAGAACTGGATATAGCAACAGGTTTCTTGTCGAATTGATAATATCTTTTCTGGCATATCCGAATGATTTTTGACAGCGAGATTACCATCTAGGCTGCTGTAGAATCTTGGTTTACTTAAATAAATGACACATCATCAATATTACTTGCTATCTACATAACTCATCTCTTCTTCCTACAAGCTTCATGTCATGCTCTTAGAACCTACAATATCTCATCAGTGGGCGATTTTTCGAGAGTGCTCACCGCCCTAAAGAAGTCTTCAGATCTGAAGAGATTTGACTCTATTGGATCATGCTTTTCCAATAAACCTTTGGATGGAAATTGATGGCAAAATCTTAATCTTGGTTTGTAATCCCAGTTTTTATTGCCTCAGCGCAATTATGAACCATTTCCATCACTACCTAATTTTGAGATGTGGAAGCTGATAGCATCCTTTGGGATATTAAGAAATCGAATAGAAATTGCATCAGGAATCTATTATCGCCTGAGGAATCGACACTTAAGACCAGAGGAATCGTTTCGAGGTCACTTTTTTCAATCTCGCCTGTGAAGATTATTACTGCATGAGAACCATGTGAATGAACCCAGTCTAATCGAATTAGAGATGTAGTGAATAATTTTCGTATCACCGGCTGGGAGAGAACTGATTCCAGAATTCTATTGTAAGATGGGAAACCTTTGCGGCGTTAGCAGTCTCAGAGAAGTTCCAATAATTGCATCATTCCATAAAAAACCTGGGTAAATTTCATCCCTCGGCATTGAGGGAAATGTCAAGGGTATTGTACGAAACTTCTCCCTTTGTAGGGAGAGTTGGAACTCGAATATTAGTAGTCGTTTTGAGCAGGATCTGTCCACTTTTACCTGTGAAGATCACTACGGCATGTAACGTATGTTGATGAATCAATTTTGACTGAGATGTTCTTGTGTTGGTATGGATCACGCTTTCCTAATAACCGCTTGGTTGGCATTTGATGCAAGAATCTCAATTTTAATTGAGAATATCTTCTCTTGGTTCAGTGACGAAAAGGAAAACCGCATGTTGTAAGGTTTTTTGCTATATTTAGATAAATACTGCTTATGCGCAAGATTTCCCAGCTCTTAGTTCATCAACAATCAGTAGGGACCTAGAGGTATAGGGACATAGAGACCTGGGGCTTAAGGACTCAAAGACCCAGTGACACAGCGGTCCAGAGATCAGGAAACCTAGTTACCCAGAGGTCTAAAGACAGCAAGACCCTGAGACCTGAAGATTCAGAAAAACCAGGGACCCAGAGATCTGGTGACCCAGGGGTTTGAGAAGCCGGGGGAGCAGGAACTTAGGTCTTTGCACATAGACCCATGGACCCGGAGGATCCAGAGATCATAAGACCATGGTGACCCAGACATCTCACGACTCAGAGTACCCAGGGACCCAGGTATCCAGAGACCCAGAGGCCTTCGCACTGACGGCCCAGAGACACAGAGACCGAGGCCCCAAGCGACCCCCGGATCCACAGACCCTGAGTACCGAAGATCTGAAACCAGAGAACCCAAGGACCTAAACACCCAGCGACTCCGGGAGCCAGTCATTCGGTCACCCAGAGACTCAGTAACCCCGAGACCTAAAGACCCACGGTACCCAGGTAACCAAACACCCAGCAATCCATTAATCGAAGGACTTAGCGATCCGGGAAACCAGAGACCCAAGGGATTGCAAGACCGGAAAGCTAGAGAGAACCTAGGCATCCAAACACCGAGAGACCCAGTGACCGCTGGGACTGGAATCGCTGGGTCACTGGGTCTCTTGGTGTTTGGATGCCGATTCCAGGTCAATCGCCCGAATTCACCGCCCCGGAAGGACATTCGCCCGAAAAGTCAAGCGCCCAAACCCACTCGCCCGAATCAATGCACCCGAATCCTTCCGCCCGAAACCAAAAAATGATCTTTTGCCCGAAAATCAGAAAAGCCATTAAAAGTCGAATTCTCATCAGAATTATTCATTCATAACTCTACGCAATGCTGATATTGTGGCCAATGGTCCTTAGATAATCCACGAGTAATTCTTCCTCCTTGTATCGTTCAAACTCCAATGCAATTTGTCGAATACGCTCTTGCACTGTGATCCATTCCTTCCGTTCTCTTTAAATTGTTCAAAATCACTTCAGCCTCGGCCTCTTCATGGTCCGGTGGATGTGAGTGTTCCGACTCTACCGGACCCTTGATCACACGAATCTGATCTCTTAACTGACGAGTTATTGCTCGAGCGGTACACTCACGTCGACAAGTTCGCCGGCAATCCCAGTAGAATTTTCCATTTTCACCTGCTCGAGAGCGAACGTATACGAAATCATTGATGACTAATTTACTTCCTACGATTTTGACTGCATATTTTGGTTGATTTTGCGCCATAATAAGCAAATTATGCGCGTACTGCTCGGAATTTTGATTGGATACTAATGGGTTAGGTTGAATAATGTGTTGACTTGTTTATTGCTGTTGTTTACAATTTTTTTCGGGCAAATGTTCATTCGGGCGGATGCATTCGGGCGGGTGTATTCGGGCGGGTGTATTCGGGCGGGTGTATTCGGGCAAATGGTCATTCGGGTAAAAGATTCTTCGGGCGGACGGATTCGGGCGCGTGGATTCGGACAAGTGGGCCGTAACGGACCCAGCTACCAAAGGGCAGCTACCAAAGGGCAAAGAGAGCTAGAGATCCAGGGCCTCAGAACCAAGTTCCTAGGGACTGAGGGACCCAGCGACTCAGGAATTAAGTAATCCAGAGATCCAAGGAATCCAGAGACTTTAATACCCACGGGAACCCAGTAACCCAACGATCTAAGGACCCAGGAACCCCGGGGCCTATATACCCCAGGACCCAGGGTCGGAGGGAACCCAAGAACCCTAGCATCTCAGAAACACGGTCAACTAAGAACCCAGAGACCCAGACATCAAGCGACTGAAAGACCCAGAAACGCAGGTACCCAGCTAGCCAGGTATCCAGTGACTTAGGAACCCAGGACCCAATCGACCCACGGGACTCAGGGGATCCAGGGGACTCGAAAAATCCAGGAATTCAGAAATCCAAGGACTCAGAGAGCCAAGAACTTAAAGACCTAAAAACCCAGTGACCCACGGACCCAGAGACTCAGGAGCCCAGAGATGCACATACCCGGGGGAACCAGGCACTAGGTATTCCGGGACCCAGAGACCTATAGGCCCACAGATCTAGGGTCTCATAGAACCACTGATCTAGGGACTCAGATATCCGAGAACTCAAAGGCTTAGGCATCTACTTTTATTGTGCATATTTTCTCATCTCCTCGAGTTTTATTCAGTGAATTCTCTCTTTCAGCCCACTTTCCTCTCTCTCCTCTCCTACTAGATCGTACATTGCATAATCTTCCCCTTCTTTCATCGTCAAGCATCTTCTCCAGTTAGGATTTTGTCGTACCCTCGAAGACAGTTACGTAAAAGCTCTGATTTACCTTCAGCATTAATTCATTCAGAATGAAACTGAATAATATTTGAAAACGTGTCTTCACCCCCCCCCCCTCCCCGAAATAATGCATCACTGCAAAAAATTTCGAAGTTATCTGCGGAAAGCTCTGGGAGTAATGTTGCCTACAGTGCAAATACAATATATACTACTTAGACACGATAACTCCAAGAGCTTTTGGCGGAATTTTTCGAAATATTTCATGGTACACTGTAGAAAGAAAATCTTAAAGTCAGGTCACTAGGCTTACTGACTTTTCAACTCAAATTTTCCGTGGTCCGATTTCACATCATTCCCATGAGAAATTTTTGATAAATATGAAAAATCAAATACTCCGGAGTCAGAGAAGCACTCCTTACTTCCATTTCACACCCGGATTAAACACGCGCGTACATTTACTTCCCTGCGAGTATTTGCTGAATTGTGCCACATCTGGATTTCAGCACGAGTATGATCTGGTTTTAAGAATTGCTTCTTACACTGTAGTGGATTCTCCCAATAAGCAGACGGAATTATTTCCACTTTTCTGAAATATTGTGAACTTATCACGTCGCTACAAAGGGTTTCCGTCATTTGGACTGTTCTGGCGCACAATATGTTACTGCCATCTCAGCTCTCATCGAACCACATATACTAGTACGAGCTGCATCGCGCAGCAACCGGGAGGCGTGCGACAACTGCACGCGGGGTAGGTCCACCCTGCGCAAACGTACACACGCGTGTATTGTCGAGAAGGCAACTGCTACGCGCGACTATTTTATAAATTAACGTCAATATGCTTTGGCGTGGCAGTGATATCCGGTTACCTACCGGAAGCGGGACTACAATGAGCGGTCGCGTGGCGCTCGAGTTGTATATGTGAGCAGACGACTCTCATAGCCGATTAACGAGGAAAAAAGGCGAGAGAGCATATTCCTCCTGCGATTGTGTATTTTTTAGGGCGCTGAAAAGGTGGGCGAGCTCGCGTCTTGTGCGCTGTATGCGCTTTTCCTTTCATCGCGACCCCCGTGCTCGGGGTCAGCCGAGACACCGGGGCGTGAACCGCGCACCCCCGGGCCACGACTTTTTTACCGGCTTGCTCGCGTGCAAGCGAAGAGAAAGCGAGAGGGAGAGAGAAACTTTTGCGAGAACGGGCCCGGGGGTGCGCAAACCCCCGCCCGACTGCCCACCAACCGTCATCACTTGCTTGAGTTCTCTGATGAGGCCAGCTGATCCGAGCTGCATCGAGATGCTCGGTATGAATGTTTTGCTAGCTTGCATCAATGGATTTGCAGAAACATCGTGGTGATGCCTCTCCTATCAAAGTTGATGTCAGCAGTAAGTGATTTCCGTCAATGAAATCTCAATCTTGACAAGCTTGTGACAGAATCCACATTGGAGAATACTAATGGCGCGTGGGCACTCAATAACCTAGATTTTGAAACAAGGCATAGCTCTCCGTTGTAAGTATTAGTTGATTTGAACTTAACTTATCGTGTGACCTAACAAAAATTCATTCCTAAATTTCTTCAGATTAAGATCCAAGATTTTGCTGATTATTATTTATGACTCTCATAACTATAAGAATACAATCTCTTGGAGAAATGTTATGTCTGAGATATGCTTTAGTTGAGCTCTAGCCAAGCAATGACATTTATGTATTCAATTGTGATTCATAAAAGTAATCACCGAGATGCAACTTTGTGCAGTTCAAGCCTCGTACGACTGATTCAGGTGGAAGGAAATCCTGGCTATCAGCATTTGATCTGGCCTCGGTTTCCCAAATATTTTCAGATAAAATTTTCGTTAGTTAGTTCCAAGTACATTGAATATTCTCATAGGCGTAGTCTACTGACCATAACACGTTCACTGTGACAGAATTTTCCCCGTTTTCCAAAAGAGGTGTGGCGTAGGCAAATTTTCATTGGCTGAATGGATGTGGCGGGACTAGAAGTTTTTTGACTGATTGCTTAACTCCATCTGAACTGAGATCAATAGTATTGGATGCTATCTGAGGCCTAACTCGAATTTACGTGAGCGAATAGGTAGGTACGAAATGTCGAAGTTGGGACCTACTGGTAGGTCTTATCGTAGTGAACGTGTTAAATCTGAAGGATGGTATGATCTGAACTCTATGGAGCTTACTGATGTAGATGGATTCATAGCGTGAATGGACGATGTTCTGAATTTTTGTACGTTACTCTAAATGAACTAATAGAAACCACCGTGGCCCAGTAGGTAAACTCCTGGCCTTCAACGCGGAAGATCAGAGTCCGAATCGTGGTCGGCACCACTGTGAATTTTCACAAGTGCCTTTTCGGTGGCCTCGGTAGTTCAGAACCTACTTGAAACTGTATAGATCCCGCAAAATAACTTCGCAAAGAGGTTGAGAATGCGTTAATAGGAAAAAAAGAATGATTAAGAACTAATAAACGAGAAATATGTGGTAAATTCGTCACTTGCACCTATCCACTTATTTTCTCTTAAGCTCAAATAGTTGATTGTGCGGGTGGCTATCAAGTATGCCATCTGTTTGGAAAATGAGGAAAAGAAGTTATGGGAAGGAACTGAAAAGAATTTTTGAATTAAATTTCAAAGGCTTCAGTGATGTGTATGTTTATTTCTTCTATACATGTGTGGGTCATCATTTTAAACAACCATATCGAAAACCGAGTGTTTTGTTCAGATGCATCCTTACTTATTAGAATATAAATTTACTTTGTTGTCGTCGAGTTTTTTAAAGAATGTTGTGTATTATAGGTTGATTCTCTCATGGGTTTTGACTTATCTGTAGGATGATGATCAAACACGGAAATTCAGCGTTTCAGAAAATCGGTTGCCAAAAACTCATCTCAATCAGTGAGGCCAATTCTTCCATCATAATAAATCAAGAAACGATTAACGAGTCTATTAAAGTCGACACTCCTATTTCAAGGAGGGTATGCATCCGTGATTTGAAAAAATCTGCCTCGGACAACAATGATACGTCGACTCTTTAACTCGGCGCTACGTTTTTTTTCACCCGCGCCCGCTAGATCAGGGCTCTGGGCGACAAATTGCAGTGTCATTAGTCGAGAGTAAACATCGCGAAGTTAGAAAAATTTCACCTCGAACAGAGACCAGCGCTTGAGCTCTACCATAAGGCACATAATACGTGCACCCTTTATACGAACACATCTCGAGGCTGTCATACGCTATCCACCGCCAACGCCGCGCGATGCGCTCTCTGCAGCGAGTACGTGTAAAAAACGTATCCGTATCGTCTCTGCCCATTACTTATTCAATAGATAATTGAGCGGACCGTCATTTTTCTTCCTCCTCGTTCTCTTTGCGCACATCCGTATTCCTACGCGTGCGGACTTGTATTTTTTTCCCCCGCGACGTTCGAGGGTGTCGTGCGTTTACTGTACTTGTCGCTCAGACCTCGGTAAAAGATGGACACGTAAGAGCGAGGCGCGTAAGCAGTGTTGTTGCGTTAAAACATTAGCGCTACTCGTAGAATATTGAACATACAATATTCACCCTGGATTTTTTTCTATTGTTCCTCGTAATTTGCGAGCGTGTCGTACGCTCCTAAATCGCCGCTTTAAGAAGACATTATCGTTTTCACGTAATAGAGACCCTGTTATTATTACTCCAGCGGAGCGTAATAACAGTGTGCGAATGTCACAGCGATTGAGATGTAGTTCGTACACCGAATGAAATATTTATCTAGGAACGAAGAGAATGTATATGCCGCTGTAGCATCACCGAGACTTTTACGCCAACGAATTACAAATCCGTACCTCATGAATAGAATTGCCTTGCAAAGAATCGAAGGAGTACATAATTCTTCTATAAGCAACCCATCTCCATAAATCATTCTGCTACGAAGTTGGAGATCAGGTGAGATTTGCTGAAACCCGGGACTACATCATTCAATGAAGTAGGCTTACGAATGGATAACGAATCAAAACAATTCAAGCAGATGCAAACCCACGGGCCCATGATTCATGTTCAATGTTGGACTCGAGTATTTTACTCACTAGTACTATTGCTAAAATAGTGTGATCTCACCACTATGACTCGTCCACGATATTTCTTATGATTGTAATTTCTTCGAGGATTTTCGAACAATCTTAGATATAAGATAAAAGAGAACATAGAAACCATTCTGGCCCAGTGAATAAGGTCCTGGCCTTTAACGCTGAAGGCCAGGGTTCGATTCTCAGCCGGCACCAATGCGAATTTTCATAAGTGTCTTTTCGGGGGCTTCGGTGGTTTGGAACCTACTTGAATCTTTAGGTCTCGCAAAATAACCTTGAAAAATATTGAAAATGTGTCAACAAAAAAGTCAGACTTTTTGGAACGTTTGGTAATTTAAACTCAATGCACGATTTGAAAGTCACTGAATTCTTCAAAGTTTAATCTTATTGATACACCTATCATTGGAAAGAGAAATATAGATGTGGTGAGAATCATTACATCACTGCTACTATCTTCAGATGGCGACCGTGGTCATTGCCTGATGTGAGCTCGTCATTGACAATACCGAGGACAATACAAAATTGCACATAAAACAGAGTATGACCCAAGCCGAGCAAGTATTCCGTCTAGATTGAATTTTATTCCGAATTTTTTAGACCTACAAGTGGGAACCTGGGCATGGACAAGTGGGAACCTGGGCATGGACTGCATTGGTTAGCACAAATGTCAGCGTCTCAACTTCATTCTACGACATAATGGAAGAATTGATGAATCGTCGTAGCATAGGAGACCGAGAGAACAGGATAAAAATTGAAACTTGTCATTACTGCTCCCTCACTAGCGGAGTGATAATCACCATGGCTGTCTTGAATACATTTCTCGGTTATCCAATCAACTGATTCAGGTACAACAAACGTAGTTACGAGCATACTATGAAACTATCTCACTGCGGTCAATATGAATTATTTCATTTCATTCTATTTTATCAGTCGTTTTTTATCCTGGATGAGGTGGATTGTCAAAATGACTCTGCGAATGGAGTTGACCGCCCACCTTCCCCTATTCCTCTACATCGATGGTGAGTTGGTACTTCTCTACGACTTTAGAGAAGAATCCTTTGGAAGAACAATTTCCAGGAATTTGCGAATTCATTTTAGATCCACGGTGGGTATCACATACTCCCCAGGCCGCACGTTTGCCAACACAAGATGTTTTCAGTGCTCTCAAACATGAGGACACTTGCCAGAATCAACCGCACTCGTACTAAGGAACAATCGCCTGGCGGATCATCGGGTGGCTGAGACTCGTCTTCTTTCGCCAGACACGTAAACAATGACGACGCATGCCGGGAGTCCGCTGAGCCAGATCTCCTCTCGAAGTCGACGGCTCCGCAAAGAGCCGGCGATCGCAGATTAGACATTCTCTCTCTGGTGGACGCCAAAAATCCAGGTTCGGATTACTGTCAACGTGACGCTGCTCCTATATATGACTGGGTCAGCGGGTCGTGAGCTGCGGCGCGACGTCATGGTCAATGCGCTTTGCGTTCTTTCTGGCGTTTGAATTCCTACCGCCTCATCTCAGCCGTTGCACCTCTCTAAGAGGATTCACTCGCGGAGCGACCACTCTGATCCTCTGGAGACTATGCGCCCGATCGCCCATGAACGTGACTTTTTTCTTCTCGTCTCTCTTCTGCGGACCAGAGTTATGTGGAATTGGAGGAGATTTTCTTACTACCGGACCCGGTGATCCTGATTTCTATTTACTTGTGGGAATCGCCTGAAAAAGAAATCCTGACCGGACCGATGTTTGCAAACTGTAGTGGAGGAATTCTGCAACAGGTGTTTTGAGGACCAGATATAACAGAGGAACGGCTGTGATTCATTGTGGAATAAGGGTATTCGAATTTTTCAAACTTTTATTGGCTCTCTATCAAC
>JAPYYZ010007489.1:0-12993 GCA_030522705.1 Eretmocerus eremicus
GCAGCACGAGTCGGTTGCCTACCGGGCCGAGTGTGCTCAGAGTAAGATGAGGCTGATACAGCATTCGAAATCTTATTTTTCAACTCACTACGCTTATTAGCCGGGAATCGAACCCTGGCCTCCCGCGTGGGAGACCAGGACCTTATCCAGTAGGCCACGGCGGCCTCAGGATTTGATATAAAGCATAATGATGGATTTATTGACTCTACGGAAAACAAGGTGCACCGGACGCACAAACGGGCGCGAACACGGAGGGAGCAAATCCGCCGCAGTCCAGGAGAGAAAGAAGAACTATTGAGCGGTACCCACAATTATAATTCGTGACAATGGAAATCGCGTTAATGATGAAATCTGCTGCTCGGACACCGACGACCGGAGATCTGGGGATCGGTCGAACAGGAACCGGCTCATCGACGGCGGCACCGGATCGGTCGCTGGAAATGGACTTGGCGAGCTCGGTGCAAAAGGAGTTTAGTCGCGGAAGATGGAAACGCGCGCGAGCTGATATTGCTCCGAAATCGAACTTCTGCTCGCGAGGACGGGCGAGACAAGTCTGATTGATGCGTGCACGGACGCGGGTGCGAATTAGGCTGGACGCGAGGGGTTCGGCGAGGAGAACGATACCGAATCGTTCGATGGCTCGCGACTCGCGCATGAATTTTGGCAACGAAGCGACTTTTCCCTCTCTCGCTCTCACGTACTCACGAGCTCTCTCCTCGGATGCTCATGCTACAAATGTCATTATGATTAGTACATTATGATCAAGGGACAGAGGGGGGGGGGGGGATGACGGCGAGACTATCATTCCAACCGTCACAAATTGATTGGTTGTCCGCAACATGCTCGTTATGTTGCTCGATTCCGTACAACCAGTGCAAAGTCACGGAGGTCTTATACCTGAAGATGCTTGAACTTCCTCACATCCAGATATATTCTCTTAGCTTGAAACTCACCAAATCCCCCACTCTCCATGTTATCAGATCTAATTGTAGAGCAAGGAAGGCGACCTGACCGTAGGAAGCAATCATTATCCACACACAACGCTTTTACATGTATTCACGCGCAACGAAGCTATTACGCGTAACCGAGTTACATAGATGGCGCGTGGACCGCACGATACTTGAGCCTCTCCCACCCCGGAGCCACAATAGCGGGAGTATTTGGTTTCTCGGCGCATTCACCACCAGGTAGAGACTGTATTGCCAGTGGTTTGGATTGTTTCGGATTCGTAGTCGCGCCAAGTTCAATTTCCGTCGCCGCTCTCGGCGCTTTATCGCTTCGCGGCATTCAACTGCATCCAAACTAGCGCCTCGCCTCGGCGCCATCGGAGCTTCATATTTATTCGGCATTCGAACACGCTACGGCTCTTTGCGCGTTCCATGCATGACAATGAAGACGCGCCATCGGAGCTATCGTACCTTATAGGATGCGGACGCGTGAACGAGGCTATCGTGCGGGAGTTTTCCATGACCGCAAACTCGGGCATGTTCCTGACTTTTAACAAAAATGATAAATTGCCAATATTGCTAGTGGCAGAGAAGGACGGCTGAACCATCCGGTATAAAACGACGATACTGGTATTTGTCACACATACTGTGTTCCGTGCTATATAACTCTGTCGCAAGTAATTAGAGTACCATATATCTCTATATCGAAGTTATTTTCGACGCAGATTACGGGAATTCAATTCTTCTGATGTTGTTTGCAGAACTTATTTGGTCATCCTTTCTGGTAACAAACACGGACTTGGGTAAATTTTGGAAACAGGAAAGTTCAGTTTTGATGCACAATAAATATCCTGAGATTAAATTCATTGTTCAAGATTTTTGCTTGCACACTGATGGAAAAGTTGGAATTCGAAGATCTCGGACATCTCGCAATGCATTAAGTTATTCTCTGAATGATTACAATTCAACATTGTGAATATCGTAAAAGGTTTTTATGTACGAGCTTATGTTCTTATATATGGGCGATGGATTTGATGAAGATGATCTCAACCACTCTCCAATTGCTCGCAATTTAAAAAGGATTTCCCCATTCTTGCTCACAAGGACTCTCTCCTCTATTCACGAAAGGATGAAGAACAACAATCGAATGCGGATATACCATTTTTAAGGGCATGTCGTAGCTATGCAGCGTCTGCGACATGGGTATGATGTCTGCATGGTAATCGCATGGGTTTGATAGGAATGTGGGATAAAATAGAGCAAAACGAAGAGAAGACAAATCTAATACCATCGACGGGCGAAATTTCTAGACTACCTAGAGGTATGTGCGTGTGATAGTTTGTGCGCATTATTTACAAGAACTGTTGCACGCACAGGCCTCTGACTAGTTTAGACATTTCGGCAATCTTGGGATTGGACTCGCCTTTCCCTCGTTCTGCTCTATTTTGTCCCTCTTGCCTATAGAATTCATTTTACTATCGAAGAGACTCGGACAGAGTTGCTGAACGAGAATTCATAATCTGAAGGAATTCACATTGTGATTTTTATGTCCGTATTTCCGTGAATAACTCCAGGAATTCGAGAAACTGTTATGAACTCAGACTGTCTGAGAGACTGTTGTGGCAGTCGTGGCTTTGTTATCATACGAAATATATTAGCTCAAAGGCACCTTTGTGACCGCGGTCGGGCTAAGAGGATGAGTAAACTATAGTCTCTTGTACTCGCCTACTGGGGAGTATTTAGAATGTGGAGGTAACGCAGGGGAATTTCATATTGGCTTCCACGCTCTTCTTTTGCCTCGCCGTCAAACTGAACTCCGTCGAGTGTAGCTCAAACTTTCTCTCATTATCATTCATCTCTTTGTGGGGCATCTGACACGTTTCAATAATTTTTGAGAGTTATTCTCTGAGCATTATCTAGGTGCTGATGGAAAATTAATGTGAAATGCCGGTATATTATCGTTGGAATGGAAAGCCAGTATGTTCTGATTCGGTGACACAGATGTCATCTTTACTTGCTGAGTAGTATGCGCGTAGTCCAATCGAATCATCTTACTGAATGTCATAGAGAAAAAATAAGAATGATGAGACTTTCGTATTCCATGGCAGAGAGTTTTGCTGGATTACAGCATTCTGTTTTGTCATGAGAGTCGAGTTATTCGAGCATGGATTCGGCTACTCGGATTCTTCTCCTAATAATGTCATCTCGATTGCGTGAACACTAGATGGCTGAAGGAATTTCTAAATAGAGCAAGAGCCTTCAAATTCGACCAACAATTGCAACAAAGACTGTTCTGAGCCGATTCCAAACCGATTACCGTCACGAATTTTCTCACTTTCTATCTTCTTCTCCCGCGCTCCTATCATTCGTTGGGTACTTGGAGCTGGACACGCGCCGTTGGGCACGAGCTCTCCTCGGGCCTGCATCCCGCGAATTCTTCCGTGCCACCGAGTCACAAGTGAAGGGTGCTCTCTCAGCGTGAGTCGATAGTAACCCTCGCTCTTTCTTCCCCACTCTCTGCTTCCTCTCTCGCTCTCTCTTCGCTCACTTTTGAAGCTCGAAAAGATGCCGGATCCCACATTGACGTCGATCGAGTTGCCGACGTGGTAAGTTAAATTTGTTCCATACCCCCCGGGTTGCGCCCTCGACATATCGCTTCGCGTGTACCTTTTTTACTCGCTCGTTCAATTTTCTTGACTCCACAGCCCCGTCAATTTTCATCAAATATTGGCGACTCCTCGCCACAACGAAATCGTCACTTTGCCACGTTTCACGATTTTGAGGATATTTGAGCGTCTTGGATGCTAGAAGAGGATTCGCTGTATCAGTTGAGAGTTGTGTTGAGGTGAATGTCATGAGTCTATCGCCTGACAAAATGGTGAAGGATCCAACCGAACCATCCTTCGATTCACTTCACATTTCCATCAGTCAAAACTGTCAGGTCTGTTCTCGTAGATATCCAGTAGCGTAATGCTCTATGCTCATTTATATTCAGATTGGATGGCCGATTGAAACTTGGAAGCATGCAATGGTAGCTTGTGCTTCTTCTACAGCTATATCTATGAGGTAATCTAATCTGGATACGTATTTTTGATTGGTATACTCAATGAGTAGATTGCATTCATTGGGATTACTTGAATTCATATATATTCACAACAGCTTGATTATGCACTTAGGCGAGTGCTTATCAACAAGATTGAGAGTTCTTGCCAAGTCGAAAGGGTCAAAGTTTTCCCTAGATTCCTTCGATATTTCTTTCGAGTTCGGTCAAAATGAGAGATCACGAATGTTTGCCATTGTCTCACTTGGTTCCATCAACCCTTTTCTTGAGTTGAACCAGATTGTGTCCGAGAAATATGAGAACAACTTGAAAGTCTGATTACATTCATTGAGTATAGTGGATGTTGATTTTTTCCCAGATTTCTCAAACACCATTTCGATCTTAGTCAAACGAAAATTTGAAACTGAATTAGACAATGACAAACAATCGTCAACTCGTACTTTGACACAAACTAAAACAGTTTTTGAGGAATCTAGGAATAGTATATCTTAATACAAGACCGTAAAAACTTCTTTTCGTACCTGAGTAATGTGTTTCCGGGCCAAGTTGAGGGCGGGGGTCGGAATCATCACGAGGATGCGAAGAATAGATCTTACACCCATGTATCGAACTACATTTTTTGACAATCTGTGAGTGAACGTTGCGAAACTGTGCGCAAAGTCAACTCTCACGCACAGAATTGAGAGAATAGTGGAATCATATCTTATCATACTCTGGAGAACAAGGAAGTAGACAATATTTCCAGTCAGCAATAGGAACCCAACTGATGATTTTTCGAAACTCTGATATAAAAATACGAGGAAGTGTAGATGAACCGAGAGCCAAACTGTCGAATTCACGAGTATTCGAAGAACTTCGTAACTAGAAATTCCTTTCATCGCCTCATCTTCGTACGTGCCTTGTCAAAATACCCGGGACGCGCAAATCTCTCCCGTACAAAGTATGTACATCGTACCGGGAAAAGACGTGGGAATTCAGTCTCGTCTCCATTTTACGTCTCGTCTGTGGTATTTCAAGAGTACGCTGTGCCTTGCAACATAACTCAATGACTGGCGGAAGAATAAAGGAAGAACTGAAGCATACCAGCTGCGGTTGACTTGTCTGCAAATTTTCAAAAGATTGTGAATTCATATAGGAAAGTATAGTTACATGACCTCTCGAATTCTTACGATTTGGAATTCGATGTCTTAAAAACTTGGCTTATTCTCTCACAAACATATCTATCTAACCTGGTATTGCGCATTTACTCACTTTGTTATACCTAACATCAATATCAAGCTTCGTCACAGAATTGACTCCGATTTTCTATTTTGAAGCGCGGAATCGTCTTCTGTGTTATAAACCGACTTCCTGACATCCTGTGCGTGAAAAATGACTTTGCGCACTGGTTGGCAACTTTCACACACAGATTGTCGAAGAATATACTTCGGTCATGTATCTCATTGTCAGGCGTAATGAACGAAAGAGTGTATATTTTTGAAAATCCTTTATGAAACGTCGCGAATATATAACATTCGTATTTTCAAGAGTATTTTGAAGATTTGAATGAAATAAGTCCAAAGATTTGAAGTCCTTTGATTTGAATAAAAGACTTCGAAATTTTCGAAGATTTGAATCAAAGGACTTTGTCCTTCACGACTGAGTTACGTTTCGAAAATGCTGGTTTGGATTTTGAAATGTTACTATAAACATCTGGTTACAATAATTGAATCTGTATTTGAGCTTAATGAATCAATCTCAGTCGTGCTAATTGAAATGACTCCCAATTAACAGAATCGATTCTTTGAGCTCGAACCGTGGTTTGATAACTTGCGCACCGGTTGTAAGTGAATTCGATTTTGCCCCCCAATTCTTGGATGTGAGCATAATCATAACTTGAGATGGCTCAGACTTGATCGAAAGTGGAAATACATTTAGACATTTCTTGAGGATTTCTAGGTAGAGGTCTTCTTCGGAACAGTCCAAAAATGATGGATTCCCCGGCATTTGTGATATTTGAGCTTCAAAAAAAAAATCAATTCTTCCACATGAATCCCCTGTATTGATTCTCATAGTCACTCTTGAGTATGCAAGATTCAAAAAACGTGCGGGTGGAAATTCTTCACCTTGTCGATACCCTGACTCACGATATGAGCTAGAGATTTGCACGACGAGAGCGGATATGACGAGTCGAGCGAGGAGTTTTAAGTAGGTTATAAATTTTCGCACACTTCAGTTGCACAGCACATCACACATTCACCGCGTCAGGTTACCTTCACACGCGAGCTGCGCTCCAAATTCAACGAGCGTATATCCGCTTCAGAGCCCAGAGTTGAGTGCTTTATAAGCATCGCGAGTGAATTACGCGCACGGAGAGCTTGTCTCGTCATATGAAAGCTTCACGACAGTTCAACGCGACAGAGTCGGAACATTTTTCCACTTGGAATTGGATTGTCGTTGTTATTTTTCTGTGTACGTGCAGCTGGGCAAATAACTCAGCAAAGCTCTTTCCCCGCGCGCTCATTATTTTGAGTCGTGCAATGTGAGTTGTCCTATGCTAAGCATCACTTGAAAAAATTGAAAAAGTGGCTACGAATTGAAGAGACCTCAATGCTACACAAACGCGCTTTTGAGAATTTCACACGGCATGAATGATGAACTTAACTTTTTGTGTTTCAGGGAGGCACGGGCATCAGGGACCACAAGGGCCACCAGGACCGCCCGGAATGCAAGGTATAAAATACGCACTTAGCAAAAATTTCTATCGAGTATGAAATGACTGTGAGGATGAATTGACATTCCAATCTGGATTCCATTCATTACTACATCAACTCGTTCGAATCTGAGTGCCTGAAGCTAATGAGCTATCACAATAGAGATTACGGATCTGCGATTTCCATTAAGTTGGAAGTAGGAATTATTACTGCGACGAATACTGCTGCTCCATTGAGTTCTCAGAAAGAGAGACATTAGCAGAGGCAAATGGCTCTGTGTATACGATTGAGGGCGAAATTACCAACCAGGAGAGGGAGAGGGTTAACGAGAGCTTGATTACTTCATTTTCTTGCTCATTCAGTGTTGAGACTGTCTCGCAACTAGACGCGAGTTCTTCAGCACAATGTAACTTTAGACTTTATGATGTTCTCGAGTATGACCTGGCGAGATACTTCTTTGCAGGTACCACAAAGTCAATACATTCAGCAGGAGTGTCTCGTCCGGACGCGAACCAATGATCGTTGTAGGAGCTCATAAGAAAAAGTTAACGAAACTTCATGTAATTCTTGACTATCTAGAAAAGTTTTAAAAATAGATGGAAAACTTGGGGAGTCTCGCGAGATGTCCGGTACCGTAAATTGGGGTGACTTTGGCCACCTGGGTTGTTTAGGCCACTTCTCAGTTCTCACTTCCACTTTTGACAAGTTCATCCTGTAACATTCTGCTGTGGCTCATTTCAAAGATATGGCGTATAATTTTCAAATCAACCCTCGCAAGATACTCTACGATGAACCAGTCAAAAGTTAGAGCAAAAACAAAAAGTAGCCAAAGTAATCCGAGGGGGTCAAGGTAACATCAGTTTACGCTATATAAACTATCCGAGGTGAGGCCAAAAGTCAAAGCTGGCCTAGTTTATTTCAGTTTTGTTACAGTGATCTACTACGTCGTGAATTATGTGGAATGCATGATTATAATATCAATATCATTGCTCTTCATCCGTGATGTGTTTTCAAAGAAAATTTGATATCTTGACATGTTTTGCAGGAAAAACTGGCCTACGAGGTCCACCTGGGCAAGATGGTAGACCGGGAACGCCTAGTATTGTAGCTTATACCCCATTCAAGAATGTTAGTAGTACGAGTGTTATTGACTCCAGAGAAATTCTTGTACCGCCATCTATTCTTGGTAAGTGATGGACTTTAGTTTTTATTTTTAGCTGATCTCTTGAGACCAGCTCTATTGACGGAATTGATCTTGAAACAAATTGAAGATTTTTCCGGAGCTCATTGAAAAACTTGACGCTCCGGATCGAAGCGGTATATTTACATTTCGGCTTTTTGATTAATCGAGTCAATACTTGAGAAGGTCATCGGACTTGCAATAATCTTTCAAGATCAACTCAACGGCATTATAGTTATGAATAGTTCATCTGTATGAACCAAAAAGAATTTTCCCAAAAGATGATTATTAGCCCAAGCAGCGTCCAAAATACTGACTCGGTTTTTTGAAAAAATGAAATGTAATTGTACCGTACGGGTCGGAGCTGCCCAACATGAGCTACTCGTTTTCGATATTGATAGAAAGAGAGGTGGATTGGAGGGTACTACTCAACTTTTTCTAAAGCTTGGTTCGAATGAAGCGGCTAAATTAAATGGCAATGCTGACTACGATCGACTTTCCTCTTCAATTCTACTCCTGCTGAAATGAATCCCCTCGTGCTTGCAGTTGCTGTTAATGAGAACTATTGCGTTCAGAATCCTATCGAGAGATTGGCTGCTTGCAGTTGCTGTTAATGAGAACTATTGCGTTCAGAATCCTATCGAGAGATTGGCCTCTCGTTTTGAACGTAACCAGCTGCTCGTTTGATACCAGCACTTCTTCTGCAGAATACAATGGTCGATTCGTGTGAAGCCATACAATTCCCGACATTAACTAGAAAAGGTTTCACAGACTCATTTAGGAATGAATTGTCAAGTCGTAGGTCAATAAAAGTTGTGGAGTTTCATGACTTACTGGATTCGGTTTTGATGATGCGCGAAAAATATACGATACTACCTGGCTACCCATCTCTATCAAATTATAGTAATAAGTCAATGGGCTCGCTCGTCCATCGGAGCGCCCGCAGGCTGAGTAATGAAAAATTTGCTGGTCAGCTACTGCTGCTGCTGTTGCAGCCTAGGGTGTTCCTAGACGAGCAGGCTTCTTGGCCACTCGTAATCTGTGCAGGTTTTGTTGATACTTGGCCTATGAGAATGGCCCTTGGATTGGATCTCGTCCCGGCGCGCCTCGGTGCTCGATGCGTTCACTTTGTTCACTCATAGGTTGACAGCAAAGCGCTATCGCGCCTCTTGATTCTATTACGAAATGCACGATCAGTGTAGTCTAAATCAGGGTCACGCACGTATGTTTACAGGCTATTCGCAAGTCCAGTATGTCGGGGTGGAGGAAGGCGTAAATCTGCGCCTGGAGTGCCTTGCTGCGGGGAAGCCCAGCCCAGTGATACAGTGGCACAGGCCAGATGGCTTACCCATCCATACAGGAAGTTGGCACGGTGAGTCCATTCTGCATTTGTTTCAAGCAAACTCTAGTTTATTCGAATCTTTCGGTCTTGTTGCCACAAGATGTTTCCATTGGTGCGTGAATGGATTCGTGAAACGTGAATGGTGACGTAAAAATAATGATGTCTCGGCCTAGCAACCTCCCCCTATGTTTAAATATCTGCTCGATATCTGTCTTCAGAATTATTTGAACCATTTTCAATTATTGCCCGAAAACAGGACTCACGAGTGTCAGCGCAATGCAACAAACGAATCCATGACGTACAGACTGTGGGTTTTAATTTTTCTCTTATCGAAGAGCTTGAATGAGCAGTGCGTATGAGTGCGCGAGAGCTTTTGCAGGTGTGCTGATCCGTAGAGTGCTGCTGAGCGGACCCCTTGATTGGTTGTTCCTTTAAAGAAATCCAGTCAATAGTTTTCACTATCCGTTAAAATATGAATGAGGTGAAGTGAATAGTCTATATCTCCGATGACACGATCATTCATGTTGTACCTGAGTACATGTTCAAAGGTCAAGTCTCTCTGTAAATTTCGAGTGGTTGTGTATTTTGGGAGGGGAAGAAGTTTTATGTAATTAACTCTCGGAGAGCTCGAGTGCCAAGTGACGCGTACAGGGTAAATATTACTCAAGACCTTTTGATACCGACGCTTGTTTTCATGTGCGTACACGAGTGCAAACTCGGGTACCAAGCTCATTAGCTCGAAGAGGTTCTATTATGAGCTCAGTTTTCGTACGAGAATTGAGACTTTAGCTTCATACGTAAGAGTTGGCACGAAAACTCAACCAAGCTAGTTACATTTTATTTTTATTTGATGCCTATAATTGATTGATAACTGTTAGAGGATAACTTTTATGCCATGTTTTAGCTTGTACTCCCCCCCCCCCACAAATCTGTGAAGGCATCAGTGATTAATCCTTCTAGAGAGTCACTGGATTTTAGTTCGAGTTATTCTTGTTTAGAACTAGAAGCTCTGAATTCTTATTGAGGATCACCTCTTTGTTGGTGTTTACTTCGCGTTGAGTCTAGATATGATGCTCCTGATATTACTCAAATATCCATTCGGAGAGCCGAGAAGATCCCTGCTGAATAATAGAATAAAGTTCCATCGAGTTCAGGAAATCATTCTATTCTGCTTGACTGATCAAAAATCATTTATTTGTCTCGGTCAAGAGTTTCTTATCCACCAACACATTCAGTATGAAAGGTTGATTCCCTAGGAAGTTGAGTCATTTTTTGTAATTCAATTAATTTTCATGAATTAATAATAAGCTTCATCTATATCTCTGAGAGAAGAAATTCAGAAAAATTTTAAAAATTCCCTGAAAGCCATACTGGAAATTAAGTTTTGACATGAATTATTCCAAAATTCTATCCAAGAAACTCGCCACAAAAACAAATACTTGGAATTCTTGAGTCCTCTAATTCAAGTTCACATAAAACTCACCCAAAAAATATTTCAGTTTAGAGGAAAATTGTCTTCAAATATGCCCATCTGATCCAGTGCTGATAGAATTAGAGGATACAATACTCCAAATTTCCTTATTGGGAAGAGTAGAGATAAAATTACACATTCGGAGTGATTATACATAAACCCACGTACAAGCTGAAATATTTCTTGTCAACCCGAACTTTTCATATTTCTCACCAATACTTCACTGAGCTGTTCGCAAGATCCACCAAACGATTCTCTCTTCCCCCTCACGGCTGCGTTGGTGTCGAAAAACTTCGTTAATAACAGGAAGTTCTCTGCCGCGAGGGATTAGCCATATCCAATCGCGCGCTCTGATTTGGCTTCCAAGCCCTCGCTCCTCTCTGCGGAAGTTGGAATCTCTGGAGGGAATGAACCAAGCGCCGGGGCTGTGGTGCAGCGTGTCAAAGCGACGGATTCTCGCCGTTCGTGATTGCAGATTTAACCACTCCCACTGCAGGAGCGAGTCGAGTTGTTTCGAGCAACTTGCCATCGATTTGAGAGTGCAAAATGAAGTTCGCTAATCTTATGAATTCAATCAGCGGCAGGACAGCTCTCTGGTGGGAATCCTTTCATCTATTTGGAATTGGAATTTTAGCATAGATTTATGAACTTCTACGAATCTATAGAGCCATCCTGAATTCAGAGTCCGACCATTTGCAGAGTCTCCAATTTGGATCCTTATTTTCTATTCTACAAATCCGTAAATACTTTCATGAAGATCTTACCTGTAATATCTCTGCAATCGACCGATTTAGAAGTTTTATTTTTCCGCGAGCGAAGAGCACTAGAAGGATGAATCTATCATGGTCCACGATATATTGTTGTTCCGGGTTCTATGAGATTTGAGGTAGGCCCGGACTGTAGTCTCTTTATCTCCATGGACGATGAATATAATGTTCACATCTTTTTTACAATAGACTGACAATGAATAGAAGAAATCGGAATATTCAAATTTGTGAAAGATGAATCTCGATGAACTTAGACCCTCCGATTCTTGGTCGGAGAAAGTCGATGATACATTTTATAATATTCAAGTACATTTCGTATGAATCAGATGATTGTAGTGGATTCGAATAATGACTCATAGGACGATGAATTTACGATATAATTGGCTAGTCATTCATCTGTATTGAAACCCTCACCAATTACCACTCAAGATTAACGGCTCCAAATTACAAATTCCAGTCGAGTACTTCGGGACTAGAGCTACGAGTATATCATAGTGTTATAGTGAAGAGATACAGTTTTGATATCTCTTCCGCGAATTGATTCATCAAAGAGATTTTCTCCTACTCACGATTTCCTCTACAAAATATTTAGGGTCAAGACTTGCATATACAAATACATATACTCGTCACACAGAGCAAGTTTTAATCTCCAAACCAACTGTTATCAATGTTCTGAAAGTTCATCTTCTGGAAATGACAGCTATGACAGCCAAACTTTTCTAGACGAGTCGAGTGTCATTAGACATTAGAGGGTCAATCAATCTTCACGGTAGGCAAATCTACGTATGCGAGCATAATGTCGCCAATTTGGCATCGGCAATCTTTATCAACATAGATTCAAGAACAATATAATTGACTCCTGCAAAAGGGCACGGAGAATACATTTTTCTTTTGTCATGCGTGTTCTATAGAATAGAGGGTCGCAAGAGAATGAAATTCATCCTCATAATTTTTAATCGGATTTGTTGCAGCATCTGCAATTTACGGGACTTCCTTGAATCTGTCTGCGGTTCACAGAGACGATGCTGGAAATTATACTTGTACCGCGGACAATGGAGTGCCACCAAGTTCTACAAAGAGATACAAGTTACAAGTGAAGTGTGAGTATTTCTGATTCAAGAGCTTCTCAAATCATAGAAGCCAGTTTTTGTTGACTCCAAATGATTAAAATTTCTTGCAATACTGATAAATTGGACGCAATTGATGGAGCCAGCCAATGAATCGAAGCACCTTGGCGATGTGATTCTCGATAGCAAAATGTTTAAGCTTAACTTTTATGCTTGAAAAATACTCAAAACACCGAGCTATGGCCACTATCCTTTAGCTGAAGCGTTTCGATGACTGCAATACTAATTCTTTCTTTGGTTCACTCATTTCACACGTAGAGTCTGACGTATGGATATGCCTATTCCCCTCACTTCCGAAAATTGGTAAAGAAAAAGGGAAGCTTGAAATGACCCTTCCGCAATATTTTTAACGCTCTACGAACATGTACAAGTATGCGCGTGCAGATACTTACCACGAGAACCATT
>JAPYYZ010007493.1:0-18250 GCA_030522705.1 Eretmocerus eremicus
GGTAAAGATCGATCGGTGCGTTTGGGAGTTATTCTGTACCAAATGAAACATACATACATCCGGACAAATGGGCAGAGGCTTATAAAGTAATTCACATGGGGAGTTGTATGAGATGGGGGGAAAGTATGGGTGTACTATTAGAAAGAGCTTGAAGAGTAGAAGAAGATGGAATGGCTTTCATCAAGATTGGTGGAACATAAGAGGGTGTAAATTGAGAAAGAAAAGAAATTTTGGTGCAAAATTCTCTACACGAACACAATGCTTTCTCTACGAGAAAGCAAAATCGTCTGATTTAGATTGGGAGAATCATTTCGGGGAATAACTAAACCACATATCCAACCATTTGTGGTCGTTCGAGCCAATTGACATAGAATTAATTCCATCGCGACCACGTAGCGATTGTCACTCAGTCGTTTATGGATACCTGCATTCTCGACTTTACAAACTTTTCCGAAACCTTAAATAATAGGAGCCAGAAATAAGCAATTTTTTATCTCTGTCGGAATCATACTTTGGACACCTTGGGACACTTTTATCCGATCCTAATTTATGCATAGCTTTGGGTGGATCGAAAGTGGAACATTCTGTGGTAGTTGATTGGCTCACTTGTACAAGGAGACCTCACAGGATGCTCTGAGATGGACCTATTCGAAGTTATGTTGCCAAGATACGAATGGACCAAAAGTATTCCCCTAGCTGAAGTAGGGGCTGCTCAAGAAAATAATGAAAGGTCCGTTTTGAATGCAATTGCAGGGCGTTGCGAATAACTTCTGAGTTGTTCTCATTCGAAACAAGCGAGTACACAAAGAGTATAATAGCTCAATGTACGACTGAGAATCTCCCAACGCAACGGAGAATGGCCCATTACGGAGATTCCTCGCGCGAATTTGAAGCGACGTACGCGCATCAGTTTCGGTGGAATAGAGCAAACGCTGCAATGCTTTGCAATACAAGGATACTTGCTACTAAAGCGGACCGCTAAGGAAGCAGGAGCTTTTTGTCCGGCGCCGCGCCACGAGCACAATGACACTGCTATCGTAGACAGAGGCTTAATTAATTAGGTTTGCGGGACGTTTTCTCACGTCTCGGAGGGCTGATCGGCAGGCGCATCGGCTCTACTGCGTACTCGTGCTCTCCCATTATGGAGCTAAGTACGCTGTGGCAATTATCCCGAGTCGCGCGAGCCCAACCGCTACGAATCCACGATTGCGCGCAAGACTCAACCGCTTCATTCTTCTCCACGTCGCGTACGATCGCACTTTTTGTCCCGATGTAATCAGCTCATACGCATCTGCTTTGGGCGCGCAGCCACTTCTGCTCGATCCTCGCGCCGATCGCTGGGAATCGGGGCGTTCAGCATCATTATCAGCTTGTAAACATCTATGCCTATGATATAACGATCGAGTCAAAAATTTGTTTGTACCAACAGGCTGATGCAATGTGCTCTGCTGCTCGATGGTATATCGGAGCAGTATTGGCAATTTTCGGAAGATTTGTCCATCGACATACTTCAATTTTTGGGGTATTTATGAATAAAACTCGATCAAAAACACAATTTGTGAGATGCTGCAGATTGTCACACGAGTCGCGAATAGTGAATCGCTCACATTGCGCTTCGAGGCGGAGATCGGTCCCGAATGCGAGCTGGAATAATTCCTGTCATCGTGACTAGATTTCAGAGGATGGAGAGATTGAGTGTGAGAAGGGCCGCGGGGCATGGCGTGACTCCCTTACACGAGACGAACCCGTGGCCCTGCAAATTTTGACGAAGCGGGCCGCGAATCGGTCGGGCGTCACGACGCATGTATAGCAGATGATGCTGCACGAGCCGCGCCAAATTGCACCGATTGTACGCGATGGTCACTATCACCGTAAGCACGCGCGACCTCGCTCCCGTCGCATCGGTACCGCACACGAGCTCGCTCGCGAATCGCGCTCGCTTAGGCGTTCATGCATAGCTTAGCACGTGCAATAATTTTAATGCAATAATTATTATATCCTCGTCACAGGCGTGATAGTCCGAGGTATTTTGCGGTGGTTCCGGATGCTGGTAGGCTCTGAGTAGGTGGATTGGTGTCCAAAAATTTTGACGACGTAAATCAAATTTGTATGTTTTTGGGCTTCTGAACTAGTTTTTTGACATTGCTTGCCCAATACCCAACCGATTCGTGCTATTCCTTAAAAATAACTCAGAAAGTATGCGGTTTTGCGGAAAAACACAGGGGGGCGGGGGACAATAAAGGTTTAATAGCCCCAAGATGCACAGGTCAAGATGGAAAATACTATATTTAATTCATGACAGTAAATCATCATATATATTGATAATATGAAGTATATATGAATCTGGGGACTTGACCGAATTCGTTGACTTTGGCATCGATTACCTAGGATTGGCAAATCAAGCAAATTATCAAACTTATTTTACACCTATTCTACAATCAGCGTAATTGCAGCTCTATCGAAAACAATGATAAAATTATGTTGGTGTGGTAGCTTCACATAGGCCCCACGAACGCTCCATAGACACAAGCAGTAGCAGAAGACGAGAAGACTCGGATCACAAGCCACGTGTCGATTGTTGTGCTGTCCTCATTGTATACGTCCAAACAAGAATTTATAATCTTCAAATCTGCTCGAGGTGGAAGGATCAAATCCTTGAGCTTCAGCAATTTGTTGTCCTGCAAAAGAAGGAGTCGATGAAGATATGTTTCGGGCAATCGCCAAACGCGACTTGGAGGGCCTTCGGCTGGCTCTGAATGCCGGTGCCCGGCCAACGCAACTCGTCCTCTGTATTTGGCCCTAAATCACACATCATATCATGATCCTTATTCTCATATACCACGTACTCAACAACCCTCGGGGAGTCAATATTGTAAAGTCGTTGTCTTTTTCTTGGGACGTTTTCGCGTAAGAGCCCAAGGGCACAATAATAACAGTGGGTAGATGATTTTCGACATTCTCAGTTTTCTCTTCAAATGACTGAATGATTCTCTATTCATGCTGTAATACATCAAAATTCTACAAAGGAATCACTGTTCTCATTACAAGTAAAATTTGTACCCTATACAGAAATATAAACACTGTTCAAGTACATTTTCAAGTACACAGTCGACAACTTTACGATAACAGTGCGAGAAGCGGCAACTCTCGCTCGAGTCACCGACCGAGTCCAAGATGTAACATCGCTCGGCGATAATAATCCGAGAGACTATATATTAATTTCAAAATGCGCGTCAATCTTACCTTTCGCGCGAGTCGGCAACTGTAGTACGGAAACTTTTCACTTCCAATCGGATGAGGTATTTCGTGCAACGAGTGCGTTCAAAGTTGTGTCAATGAAAACTGATTTGGATGACAAAAGTAGTGAGGAGGTCCGGCTGACCAGGAAAGACCACGGCCTCCTGGTCGCGGATTTGGCTGAAACTTTGGAAGGCTTTCCCTATAGGCCAATTGAAAGTATGCTCGAACCTTGCTGTATCATGACAAAGTTACGTTTCTACTCAAGTTATCAGCTTTGTACTCACATGTCAGAAACCCCACTTCTGGAGGACCAATTTTGCTAGAATTTCTTTTACAGACTCGTAACACCTAGGCTACGAAGAATCCAGACTAACTTTGTCTAATGAGCCACCTATGGCGGATATACAGCCAACAATTTTAGTATTGTATGTATCTATATGGGCATTATCGCGGAAACTTGCAGATTCTATGTAATTACCTCGCGTTTTGACCTCATAACCACTCCATACAAATTTTTTTTCTCGTGGATCCTAGTGGAACAAAATTGGAAATCAAGTTTCAGGCCGATCCGCCAAGCCGTCTTTTTTATATAAAACGATTACGGGGCCCAAATGTCAGTTCCGTGGGCACTTTCTGATTGTGTTTGGCGTAGTCTCTCGTCTCGAGATGATGGAAAAGATCGCCAGAGCAATATTTTTCCGGTATAATGCTGAGTTGAACCAACCGATTCTCATAGGTTTTATGGCCGAAAAGCGTATGTGAGGGTTCGAGCTATGTCCTCCTATACATATGATGGAAATTCCATGTCAGTTCCGTGGATACACTCTCCTCCACCAAATAATTTCGAACACGTTTCGTAGCAATTTTTTTTCAGAAGAATATGATTGCATCAGCGATGAAATCTACGCGGAAAAGTTGCTGCGTCAATTCCCATGGTTGTAAGAGCAAAAAATGCGAGTCCACGGAACTGACCAAATCTGCAAGTTTCTGCGATAATGCCCATGCAATGCCCATGACAGATTGAGGGAGAGTAAAAAGTATTAATTCCTTATCGAAAAACAAAAAGAAAAAATAGCACATTTGAAGATGCCTATTCAAGTTGACTGGCATGAAAACTTTGTACATTTAAAGGGCATTTATAGTCCACTTCATGTATAAAGCCCCATATCGTATATTGATAGAAAAAATGATTAGAGTGGGAAAAATTGTAGATAACTAAAAATACGATTGAATAAATAACTCAAGTACTCAAGGATACATCTCACGTACATCACGCTGACATTCCGATTCATACTATTTTATTCGTACATGAACAACATCAATTCCGCTTGTTGCTTGAACTCATGAGCTTGAACTCATGATACTGCTGCACGTTCAAATGATTCATAATTTTCATCAGCTAAATTCATCATGCTTCCCAAGATCCTTTCTAAGAATGATTTACGTCAAGTGGCCTCATTTTTCGTGAAAAACAGAATTATTTCTATGCGCAAGTACAGGTTCCGTTGGATGGCGCTGATGCAAGCTCTCAAAGTTATACCGAGCCCTGTCCGTATGGGCTCGGGGTTGTCTGCGTGAACGTATGTGAGGCGAAAATCTATGTATTTGGTATAATTTTGAGAGCTTCCTATTCATTCACCGCCAGATGTGACACTACACTTTCGCTTGAACTTGCGAATCTGAAATTATAATAGGTAATTCTCCGTAAATAACATAAGGCGGTGGGGTTTCGGCGTAAGCGATCTCAGAATATCAATACAGAAGCTCAAAAAACGTAAGAATCTTACGCATCAAACTTTCTGGGCACTGACATAAATTACATACTCAGAGATTCCCTCCGACGCGACGCTAGGCTATACGGTTGCATACCACAACTCGACGACATGCAACGCCTGGATATCTGTCGCTGAGAAGAGGCCTCGATCCGAGGACAGGGACGCTGTGGATTCATTCATCTAATCGCCCAAGATGGTCTACTTCTGCGAATGTTCCCCCCCGATCGCTTGTTTAAAGGTGTGATTCGCTCGGTTTACTGTATCAAGTCGTCTCGCACATGCATTTTACAACTCCGAACAACCACCTGTGTGGTCGACCACGGAAACGTTGAATATTTAACTCGCGATGTCACGCGCATGATTTACAAACTAATTTCCTAGCAGCCCATCAGATCCAGCCGCGATGCAAGAATATAAAAGTTACGCGTCTGAAATTCTATTCGTAAGTCATTTGCACTTGCGACGCAGCCAGGATTAAGGTCTGGTGGAGGTGCGGCGACAGAGCCGCCATATCGCGGACACGGCAGCTTACACGCGTTCCTCGTTCAAACCTATATCTCGCCTCTGAACCGTTTGTCACACGCGCGTGCAAAGTGCAATAATAATGGCCCAATTTATCCGGCTCGTTATCGGGTGAGCTAGCGTCAAGTGATCTTTATACACGTACCAGTTGCGCCTGCTGTTATGGTAAACGAGGCGAGCTTTATACTCGAGATGCGCGATGCGCCTCGTGCGACGCACAATTGATCAATGGAGGCGATAATTCAGGATGAGCCGAGCCGCGGCACCGGCCATTTGCACGGCCACTTTAATATATACACAAAGCGAGACGACAAACTGAAACTAGCCGCGAGCCAATTTATGCGGCCACCCAGTTGCGTACGAGCACATATCTCACTTGCGCTTGCTTCTGAAGCCGATAATCCCCCCGCCCAGGATGCAGAACCCCTTCTTCACTCGTTGACCCAATAAAACTACTTACGTTTTGAGGATCCTGATTCAATTTGTTGGAGAAATTAGCACTGCTTCCGTACGGTTCAACGGTAAAGTTGGTTACGATGTCACCTTGATCTCAGAAAAATGGGTAAATTCGTGTTTTTGCTCTCTTGATCAACAGCACTCGAATCAGGATCAAAAATTCGCTTCCAGATCACACTCTATTTTCTTCGCTGTAACCAGTAAATCATAACGCCACCTCCAGCAAAGAGTAAGACGTCTCATTTTTGAGGCGGGGACTTGATCCATTCTTACACGAAAAGGAGGGCATTTCAACGGCTGGAAAGAAGGGTAAGACATCTCGAGCCTGAAGAATTTGACTGTTTTTTGTGTCATATTAACCCTCACGCTGCCGATCACGTCATATGGCGCGGAGTATTGTTGCCATTATCAAACTGATGCCCAGTCAAAAAATCATCCCTGTGGGATAGATTTATCAAATTTGACTTCACGTCGTAATCTGCGACCCAAAAAACCGGCGGGCCATTGCGGATAGCATATCCACCTCTGGGGGTGAAGTTGTCGAATATGACTTGAGGTTCGTCATCTACGACCCAGAAAACTCCTCAAGAGCGATTAACAGCGAATTTCACTGGATTTTTGAAATTTTGGAGATGTTCATATTTTGCCTTACCGTCAACTGCCAGAATGAGCCATGTTGCGCGCTACTCTAAATCGCACACAGAAAAAAAATAGTTTGTTGGGACCGCTTAAGACAACAATCTATTTTTCCC
The DNA here is from genome assembly GCA_030522705.1 of Eretmocerus eremicus. NCBI lineage: Eukaryota > Metazoa > Arthropoda > Insecta > Hymenoptera > Aphelinidae > Eretmocerus > Eretmocerus eremicus. Next base: position 6,746 of record JAPYYZ010007493.1, read on the forward strand.
CGTGCAAACATATACCCTTGATTGGGTGCCAGCTGATAGCCAATATAGGACACTTTCATATGAGGTAAAATCATTTCTTCTACTTCTCAAATCTCGGTAGCGCAAGGGTTATTAAAGTACGATTCTCAAAACTGTTATTAAAACAGCAACGTCTCTGGGAGAAGAGAGGAGTATTAGGGCAGCTAGGATTACCGAGAGTGTGCAGCGAGTTCGCAGGTGCCCGACTCACAGCTGCCCATCTCCTTGCGAATCCAAGATGTACATATAGTCTTTGTGTGGAAGAACGGAGATGTTATACTTTTCGAGCAAGGAACTGAGATCATGAAATATATTCATGATCGGCCTTCGCAAGCTCAATTATATTGACTAATTTGCCGATTTCTCTCAGCTAATTCGCTGGATTTGACACATATCGAAATAGATCACGCCACTTCTACATATGTACCCTCCGAGCCTCGTATGGGTTGCGGGGATGCATCTTCTTACGAAGGTGAGATGAGGAAGATGTGGAAAAATTTTGATTCTACGCTTCGAGACCGATCATATATATATATTTCATGATTCGAACTTCCCGCGAGTGATGAATAGATATCCGATCATATCGATCGAGTGTCAAAATTGATTTGGTGTTTCACCGACAGTGGGCCTAATAAACTGTCGAGGCGAGAAACATATGGAAATAGCGTGTTAAACAGCTTTCTCACAAGCGGTCGACTCGGACTACGATTCATATATAAGCCGGATCAAGTTCTTCGACAATCGACCACTTGGGTCAGTGCGTCGGGGACTAACCTCGACTGATCTCTCAGTCCCCCCGAGAAGCCAGATCTGTCAATGAATGGCGGAACGCACTAACATCTAGCGTAGGATCAAATTTTTCCACGTGTTTCTCATCTCACCTTCGTATGAAGATCTTCCATCAAAAATCCTTTCGATGCATCCTCGCAACCATACGAGGCTCGGAGAGTACATATGTAGAAGTGGCGTGATCTATTTCGATATGTGTCAAATCCAGCGAATTAGCTGAAAGAAATCGGCAAATTAGTCGATATAATTTAGCTCGCAAAGGCCAATCATGTATGTTTCATGATTTGAACTACCCGCGAGTGATGAATACATACCCGATCATATCGATTGAGTGTCAAAAAAGAAACTGAGATGTCTTATTTTTGGGGGTTGAAAGCGAAATGTCCTACTTTTCCAGAACCATGTATCAATGCTGTTCGTCCCAACTACTGAGATGTCTTGCTCATCGCTGAGCGCGGCGATATCGTCTAAATTTTTCTCCGTGATCCAAGAGGATCAACCTCCACATCTGAGCAAAGCCCACCTTTTTCTACTGCCAGGCTACGTCTGAGCGTTGCCTTTCTGTTTTCACTGCAGTGGAAATAGATAGGCAACGCTCAGACGTAGTTTGGCAGTAGAAAAAGCTGGGCTCTGCTCAGATAGTGGCTCGTGATGAGAACCCTAAATTTATTGTACTGTTAAGGGATTCACTATGAATATTCATGAGAACGCTATTCACTTGCTAACACCAATCATTACCATCATATTTTCAACATTATACATCATATACGTGCGTCATCATCATACTGATTGATTTCCGGGTATCTCAAACTACTTGAGAACGCCAGAAATTATAAGTGTTGCCGACGTTGTGATCCTTCATCAAAATAGAAATATTTGTCATCTATTAATTCTATAGACCTCATTAAAGGCTGGATGAAATATAGCCCTCGAAGTGTGAAAAATGAATCGAAACTCATGCCAGAAAAGTTGTAAATCCTGACGACTTATGACTGATCCAGAGGGATGACTGTCAAGAGTGAACGTCCTTCATTTCCCTCGGATCAAGCGAGTAATTTTTGTCTATTTGCATTGCCACGTGCAATTACGTCAAATGGATAGTAACGGATGACCTATGCAAGCGAGCACATTCGGAATGTCTGGTTTTAGCGTCAGGAAATTTACAGCCTTACTCCGTGATTAAATGTCTGTTCAGAAGAAAAACGAATAACAGTTGCAACGCCGCTTGATTACACGTCATATAAAATCGCGAGTGACAATGCAATCATGGTTCAGTCGTCGGTTACACCCGGTACCGCCAGCAGTAAAATTCTCGAACCATCCGAGTTCTCCCTTTTATATGGTTGGTGTGAGTGAAGAAAGTCAAGTATGCAATCAAAGATCACCAGGATCTGTCTATTGGTGATGTTCCTATCAACCGTGCTCATCGTAAATGCAGGTTTGGGAGTAATAATCAGAATATTCGTGCTAGCTCTGTCGAGAATTATTGTTGTGTGTGCATCAGTACTTTGCGCGGAGAATTTGACTTTACAAGAAGCAATCATTTTCCGGGCAGCCATTTTTATTGGAAAAATAAATTTGGGAATTGTTTGATAGGGTCAATGATGGATTTGTTCAAATAACAAAATTCGGATCGCCTTGACCGAGTCAATATGAGATACAAACGTTATTGCTTGAATTTTGTTCATCGCCGAGGATAGAGAAATGGAACATGGTGAATTTCGGAGTTCATTCACAATTTGTACCTTGAGCGTTAGAGCGTCAGAGTAGAAAAATGGAGTATTTTGAATATAACTTGGCACCGTGTGACAGTTCCAAAAAGATTGATTTTGTACAAGCTTAATCCGCGTTGTTCGAATCAGATGTCAGCCCACCAATACGATGAAATAGAACTCGGTGGCTCTCGACGAACTCGTAATTCGTGATTTCCGATCTTGACGCTTAATCAAGAAGTGGAGGTATAAAAGTGGCAAAATTTCAGAGGATCACGATAACCCGGATGGGAAGAAGTGCAAAAATGGCGCGGCATATTTCACGGGCTGTACTCTGTGCTCTTGCGTAAAGAAGGATTATCACAGCACGGACGAGACCGAGACGAAAATCCATTGCCCGGACCACGCCTGCCCAGCGGGTCACGTGGATCCGCCAGCCCCCGACTGGTTTTGGCAGTAGATTGACTGCTCATCGACGCCATACAAGCTTTTCAAATGATACATTATTAATCAACGCTGAATAGTAATTGAGTATTATTATGATGATGACGATTGCCATACCTCATACGCACTCATAATATCACCTAGTCTAATAAAAGTGTAAGCCGATCTAAATGCTTCAGCTACTTTCTCAGCTCGTTATGAAGAATGGGCCGACGAACCCAGTTTGTGTTAAGAGTAAATTAATATTTTTGGTTTCCGATCATTTGTGGCCAGATTCCTTGAATAACAGGACTAGAACCCATTGCCTGAGGTGAGTTGGCTGTTCTCTCTCTCGCTCTGCTGCTGGCGGCGATTGCGCTGGATACAAAAATCTCGATGAATCTGCGTGCGCACAGCGATCAGTCTGTCGGAGGACGGCCTCGGCCTCGTCCTCGCTCGTCGCAAAGTCGTCACACCACATAGTGGGGCCGGTGCGTGTCGCTCGTCGAGCCGCGGCCGATCGCTTCGTCTGCCTCTGCCTGGGCAGGATAATAAGCTCGACTCTCTCGGGCGCGCTGCTGCACATCCTCGGCCTCTCCTCTTTAATTGCTCGATCGAATCGCTCGCGATACGGTTCACTCGCGGCGGCTTTACGAGCGCGCGCGAGGCAAGGGCGAGTCACTGCGCCCCAGAGTCATCGCAACTCGGGTTGATGGAGCCGTTGGCGCGACAAACCCCCTCTCGCCGCGAGTCAATCAACGAGTCGCTCGAGCCGATCGGCGAGGACGGAAACAGCCGGGCCGCGGAACGGGCGAATTCGAGGGCCGAAGCTTGCGGAGCTTTCGGCGATCGAGAGCCGCCATCGGGGGCGGGCTCGGAGCTCGGTGGCGAGCGGGCACGTGTCTCCGGGTTGCCAAGGTTCGCGCCCGATCGGGGCGACCTCGGCCGCGCGATCCGATATCGCGGCTAGCACTGGCTCTGCGGCGCGCCAGAGACGAAGACGAATAACCCTTGGGGCGCGGGTGCGAGCCGCGGAGGGGCCCCTGCCCTCATTAAGCCGCCGCGCCGATCGGACGGATCGTCTGGGCGGCGATTGATCGATATGCCGAGCAGCCGCGACTCGCTCGCGGGCCGTTTTTTACCCGTCGCGCCCGGGTGCCGATTCACGAGTGGGCGGCGCGCCTTTCATCCCCCCTCGTTCGGCATCGCGCTCCGCACAGCCCTGTGGGATCCTATGGGTGTAATACCAGGCCGCGATTGAGCAAGCCGCGACGATTGTCAAGCCGCGCGAGTGTACTCGACAGTGATTCTGCAACGTGATTCAGAGCAGTCCGGATTCGCGCGCTCGTTTTCGTCCTCATAGTCGTGGGCGATATACTGAGGAATCGTGAGAATGCACGGGAAAAACTGGACTAGGTCCACGTGCAGATACATTTTTAGGAGACGTGGAGGGATCGATCGATCGATGCGAGCAACCTGCGTCACATTGCCTCAATCTAGAACGTGCTCGCTCGCAGCTCAGACCGACCCCCGCGTCAATTGAGACAGAACTGAATTGGACTGCTTATGCTTGAAAAATGGATGAATGGAGTTATTGAGATTCCCAACTAATCACGTCCTTGTCGTCAATGCGCAAATGGTGAGATAATTTCTTCGTGCAGTTAACTGGCTGAAGAAAGTCAGCATTTGTTTTGTGCACCGGAAGCGAATGGCGATCACATACCCTACACCGGTCAAGTCGTCTCTGGACTGCTTGTGAGATATGGCAGCTTTTCCGGGGCCAGATTTTTTTCGTAAAAGGTCCCCTGCACCCAGGAGTTGTATCGAGATGCATATCAAGGAGAGTACATATCCCAGAATTCTCATAATCGTTATTGCAGAATAAACGCTAGATACTGAAGAAAAGAGTTAGATTGTGGAATTTATGCATCTTGATAAGATTTCCGAATGATGATGACCTTTTTCGAAAAAATGGTCTTTTTCCAGAAAAGTAGTCGTATACTAGCACCGACCCTGGGAGTTCAAAAATGGAATTCCGTGGTTTTTGACTTCTACTTTCAGATCTCATCGATTTTTTGCCACACAGTGGTTTTCTTCAGAGTTGCTCAAGCTCGAAAATATGCTCAAGAACCATCAAAATTGACACCTTTTCAAGCTGACGAAGGAGAATTCGGATACCCTGTGCGAGAAGAGTGGGGCCAACTTTTCCAATAACATGAAAAAAAAAAAAAAAAACGAAAAAACCTGTAGAATGAAGCCAAGTAATCTTTTTATAGCGACTTACTATGAAATATCGAGCAATGAACAGAAAAGAGTAAGTTTTTGGGTACATACATTTAAACTATTGGCCGGTAGTGTGATAGAAACAGACGAGCTGATGCGCTCCGACTGTCACTCAATCGATCACGCCGGACAGCTCACTACTGTCCAGTCTGCCCCTGGGGTAACGGATGATGAATATATGTATGTACCTGTCGACTGCAGCAGCCAGTTCACTCGCGGCGATCGTCGCAAATCTCGTCATCGCCTCCGATACACGTGCCGTTGCACAGATGGGTGCCAAGTGCGAGGATAAATAACTCTGCACTTGGCATGGAATACCTTCGGAAGAGGCTCGGGAAGAGGCTCACACCGCCAGTCTTCGGGCGTCCACGATCAGAATTACACTGGAAATTACATTTGAGCTGGCGCGCAAGCTGCTCTCCGACGGGTAATTCGTTCGCTCAGCTTTGATGACTTACCTACTGCTGTCGCACGTACTGACAAGCGATCTATGACAACTCGTTGAAACAGAAGATGCGCACCAATACTCTTAATAACTTGTCGAGCCGATGCAATTGTCGTGTAATCTAGCTCTCAATGGTTTCCTTGGCTTTCCTACGTTCTCCGCAAAAATGAGACATCAGATTCATGTGACTAGAATCGTTTGCCTTCACAAATCATATTCCGTATTTTAATTCTATTGCATTTGGATACACAGTATGGCAACCAGCGGGGAGATTGGAAGGTATCAGCGTTTACTGTATCATTGGATGATACGTAGCCAAGCGATAAAATAGAATTCAAAAGAGGGAATCCTCTAAGCCACTCAGGTTCGTGGAACCTCGCGTACTCTGCTAATTCCACGACTTTAGTAGATTTTTTATGTATACTGTCATAATCATGATTATTCTATTCCGAAAGCGAATCCGGAACTCTTACAAGCCCAGCAATTTCAGAGGGTGTGAGGTGACTATCAAGTGGTTATGCACTTGAGCGGCGTGCGAAGAGCCGCTGTATAGGTTTCCTGAACACATGACAGATCTACCCATTTCACAGTCGCACTCATCACACTATATTCATTCACAACCTTATCGAATGTGCACAGCCTCAAAAATGACGAATGTTGGTGTTGCAGGAGAAAAGCCGTACCAGTGCACGTGGGAGGGCTGCACGTGGAAGTTCGCCCGGTCAGACGAGCTGACGCGGCACTACCGCAAGCACACCGGTCAGAAGCCGTTCAAGTGCCATCTGTGCCAGCGCTCCTTTTCCCGCAGCGATCATCTCTCGCTCCACATGAAGAGGCACTGATGCCTGCTGATACCTGCCTTCTTTGCATCAGAGCTGCCCACGAGTCACCGTAGCGTGACGTTGCCCGCGCATGCGTCCCCCAACAGCTACTGCCGCGCCATCTATCCCCCCTCTCCGAGCTACCGCGCATCAGGCGCGTGGCTGCGCAGACCCGCGCCGCCGCAACTCGCAGCAGCCGCCCGAGCATAGACCAGCCAGTACAGAATTAGCCGTGATATCGTATGCTCACGGTGACGTAGACGATAATAATGATTATAAGAAAATCAACAATAATACAGTAAGGTGAAACGTTAGCAATTTCCAAGATGATAACTATAAGGAACATAATATATCAATACTAGAGATAGGACGATGGTAAAGGTAGTGATGGCGATAGGTATAGGTAGGGAATATAAGTAAATGCACATACATTCGGGACCTGAAGTCAGAGGGCATGCAATTAAGCCAGAGTGGCTTACATAGGGCATTTTCGGGCTGCTGCTTGCATTTTCACCGCTACGTGGGAATCTTACTGGAGCGTACAATAAGGACACTTGAGCCTGCGATTGATTGAAAGTTTGACTCGTGTATCAAGCACTCACCATCAGTCACTCTCTTCAAATATGAAGAGGCACTCAGAGTCGTTCTAAAACTAAAAGGTGCTAATAGTAGCATGTGATGACGAATCATTGCGAATTTACCCGCTCTAAGTATCTACGAAGAGACGCGCATTGTGTAATGCCGACACAAGCTTGCGCGCAAATACACACGAACATACCTACACCGACACATACACCTATACCCACACATACTCCTCTTGAAACACTTTATATGCACAATTTTCGCTTCTGTGATTGGGAATCCTCGGCCTAAGCGATGCCTCGTGCAATACTTGAAGTATACGAATTTGAATATTTTGACCAACGCATGGTTTTTAATAGGCGTTCCGTGGGACATGAAATGATACGTCTTTGCTATCAGTAGGGACTAACTGTGCACCCTTTTCAAAGTGCTATCTTAACGCAATGCCTACGCTGCGGGTTCAGCTAAATAAAATGCATATTATATTGTAACGCAAGGAAAAACACTATCAAATTTATGACGAGTATATCAAGAGAACGTTATGTAAAACATAGAATATATCTCATATACATTATACAAATATTGGTATATATATATGGAATGCGATTCGTTACTCTTCTTACGTTTCTAGACAATTGTACTCTGTGGAGGTATTCTCAATTCTCGCCAGAGTATGTTGTAAAAAAAAGGGCCAGCTCAACTAGTCTAGAACACATATAGGAATAATTTTCATTAAATGAGAATAATCACCATAGTTCATAGATTGCGATACGATTCGATTATGTGCAAGCTGCACATTTGATACAGCAAGAGTTTATGAAACTTTTGCTAAAGTTTCTCTGAACTTTTTCTGAATAGAGAGTTCTCATCCGATGGATTTGCTGGTCCGCAAGTCTGTCGGATGAGCTATTCAGAAGTATACAGGAAAATCTTTGGATTCAAAGTTGTAGAAGGTTTGCATGAATTAAGGGTTATGGGGGGCGCACGCGTCTTTCACCTCCATCCTAATACGACTGGAGAATATGAAAGGGTGAAAATAGAGCCAGTAAGAGCTTATCAGGTTGTAACTGTTAGTTCTTTTATTTTCTAGGGGAGCATTTGAATGGTAGTCGAGGTGGACACATTCACATAGTGTATTGCGAATCAAATAGACTCCGTTCATGGAGCTTGGGACTTAGTACGCTCAGTTGAAAAAAATGGAAAAAAGTTACCAAACGTTCGTGATTCCGAATGTTTGCACAGAAAAATAAATGAAAAAATGTAGAGACTATATTATGATCATCGCATATTACAATTACGCTCTAGGCACATATATTTTACACAAAGAATTTCGCGTTTAGAGAAGGACAATCAAGAGTCAACTCGAGGATGCGAATTTTTGTTCCGAGGAAAGCAAGAGTGATACTATATGTACGAGCAGATGAACTGCGCTATCTTTCTATAAATCAATTTTAATAATGATCAGATTTCCAAACCTAGCCTGATCCCAATCCCATCAACTTTTTTACATACTCAGATGCATCGTTATTACAATTCTTTGTAGACAAGATATGAAATTAGTTGACTGATCAGAAAACGGGACAAGTTTATTAAAATGTCTTGAAAAATAGAAGAGAAAGTTTTCGAGGAACTCTCATACCTTTCAACAACCATAAATTTTCTGTATTTATAACGGAATTACTCATCTAGACATGGATAATCCATGAAAAATTTAATGGGCTGCAAAATTACCCTCGATAGAAGATGCGTCGAATAATTTCTCCATCGTCACGCCACCCGAACTGTCACTGGTGATTCACTGGTAACTGTGTATATGGGGTGATGTCACCTCATTTTTTTTTGTTATCAAACTCATAGTTTCCAGAAGTGGTTTTATGATCTGAGGAATGAGAAGGCGTCTATCAAACTATCATGCCACCGAAGGATACTAGATAAAGAAACTCGTTCACAAAATGAAAAATTAAAGTTATGATACTTTAACTTCATGGTAAAATAACGGTCTTCCACAAATCTATCATAGTTTATCATCTGCTTGGTGCTAATTGATTACATATTTCCTCCAAAGTTCATGAGCCAACTTGTTCCCGATAACTGGACCATTATATTTGGTAAATATGCAATGTCTTGGCTAAAAGGCCGCCTAAATCGAAAGAACTCAGTCATATTTACTTTCAGATGTTTTAATTTCAGACATTCTTAGAGAATTCCAGCCAGAGCAAGGATACCTATGTTTATTATCGATCAAGACAGGATTTGACTTATTAGAGGAATACAAAAGAGTAACTTTTCACTGCAAAGGGCAAAGTTGAGTACATTTGTTCCACTCTCAAATAAATGTCATCGTATAAATTGTGACGTTGTTCTACAAAAATCAGGTTCTTTCGAGTTCGTAGGCCTTTAGCCCATGATTTTTGAGATTGAATCCATTGATAAAAATATGAGAATAAGAATAATTCCCAAAGGCGCATCGACTCGTTTCTCACAATACTACGATTCAATTTTCATTGAGGAACTTATTTCTCTACCTTAATCTCTATCTCAGAAATCATTACGGTTATTACCGTAATGATACATACAGCCGACCACAATCTTTACTCCATTTAGGTCCGTATGATATATCCTAACTTCATAATTTGGTCGAATGGGAAGAATCGAAATTTTCCGATGAAGCATCAAGTGATGGGTGTGCTACATTTATTTTGGGATTAGATTGGTGGAATCGAATAACTCATGGATATCAGATCAGTTCAGTGAGTAGGGTCACGTCTAGTTTCGAAAAAAAAAGAGTTTAGGAGTATGATGCTGAGCATCGTGTAGCTATTCTTAGTGCCTTCTAAAATAATTATACAGGAGGATTATAGATAGCCAAGGCTTTTGATGTATGATGATGCCTTGAACTACTATCGTCTTCAGAGATTTCGAGAGAAAATTATTCAATGATGTCAATTCATCACATTTTGTCACTGTGATGATATAGTTATCTCAATAATTGGTATATTTTCATGAATTTCCTAGGAAAATTTTCATTTTTCAGTTCCAAGATCATGCAAGATATTCTAATTTCCGGGATCACTAACAATCTGTCAAGCGACTTTAGAGAGTTAATCTTCGTACTGTCGAATCTGGTTATTAGTAGAAGCCATTTCTAATATATTAAATTGAAATATCATACAAAATCATGTGATAAACGTACTATATATCTTTGGGATTAATATTCATCTATTATCACAGATAATAACAAAATAAGATGAGATTTAAAGATAAACATTTTGAGTGAGCTTGGTTCATGAGCTACGATCTTAGATTTATGTTGCTTGTGATGGAAAATTAAATAGACATAATATTGCATTCAGATCAGCGTACAGAAATGCTTGGCATATCTTATGACCTTGACAAGCTATCCATTATCAGGGTTATCAAATACTCAGGAGATGGAAAGTATAGATGAACGTATGTAATTATATTATTGCAATATCAGTGACAAAATTTACCGATCTGATCCAACATCCGGATATCAGAGAGGGTAGCTTAATCAGTAACATCAACATTGAGATGAATGTTCTCGGAAAAATTCCTTGATACGCCTGTTTCAATAAATAATCTTCCAAATTCGTCAAGTATGTCATTGGGAAATTAATTGATCCAAATCTCATTGCATATTCGTGGATTGCAAAAACAGACAATGAGGTGCCACATGCAATAGATTTGAATATGGCATTATGACCATTGATCAGAGTACGTTACCAGTATTCATAAATCAAATTAATATTAATTTACCGGGACATGCATTCGTCGATATGAATAATCCAATCAAATTAGAATATTTTTCCAAGCATATTATTTTAAAGGTTCGTGCCAAATACACTGAACTCTTCTCAATCAAAAGGAAGCTCGGGTATCTCTATATTTAGTCAAGTCAAATTCCACTGAAAAACTTAATTCCGCAACATTGAGTGTTTCATCATATGGGCAATATACATGTTTTGGATTAAATTTTGTTGAGATAGTCTAAATTACTTCGGCGTGGTTGAATATTTTTGAAGGACATTACTTCTTTTCAAGGTAGTTGTGCACCACTGAATAGCACATGAAATAGTGCGCTAAATCTTGAGTATGCCTGATTTTGCCACCCTGTGTTTTATGAAATGAAAATAACTCAGACTAATGCCGTGTTTTCTCTCATTGGCTATGTTGTTATATGAGAAATACGCAATGGTACGAAGTGATTTACAACCACATTTGATTTCTTGCAACTTTTTACTGAAACAGGCTTGCCCCGAAATTTGACCGAGCCAATATTATCAAACCGTAACTCGTTCGATTACTTTAGTCCATACAAAAATCCGTCTCGAGTCGATATCATGAAATATCAACACGAGTCAGACGACAGTGGCGGTGTGAGCCTTTTTTGCCACCTCTGAAAATTCCCCTA
>JAPYYZ010007495.1:0-18538 GCA_030522705.1 Eretmocerus eremicus
ACACCACCCAAGAAGAACGATATTACGGCCGAAGAAATGTCTTTTGTTTGGAAAGAAAACGGACGATTTCCCATGGAACAGAGGGCCAGGGAAGGATTGGGGGCCCTTTTGACTCTCTCGACTCGCAGCCGTGTGAAAACACTGATCGTGGATTAGGCGTTCAAAAACGATACAAGAATACGCGTCCCGCGTAAGACTTTCGAGGTATACTTTTGAAAGCCCTCAGTTTTTTTTATTCGGATAATGTATCGCGGCGAGGTGGCATGATTTTTTGGGATGGCATATGTTGCTCACTCAGTGGCTTTGAATGAAAAAGAACTCACTGAGTGATCGCTATCCCGAGCCTCTCGTATTTTTTTTTGTGTTTGAGTTGCGCCGAGCGGCGTTTGACCAAAGTTCAAAAGAGAAATGAGAAAGGGCAGAGCGCGAGCATTAGCTGGAGATGTGCGCAAGTGCTTCGGTACGTGAGTCAATACAGTCTAATAGAGTTAGACGGAATAAGCTGTATGTGCGTGAATAAACTTAATGTTTGAAAGTACTCTCATCGGGAAGGATTCTTAAGCAATTGAGGGATCACTTGTATGCTTAGAAGCAAGCCCATCTCAACAAGTTTAGTTCCGTGATTCGTCTATAACGCATATTGTACGATGATTGATTCTCTCGTAATGTCACGAAAATTCTTTCATTCATCAAATAGATGTATGTATAATAATGTGAAAAATAGATGTCTTGGCACTTGGAACTTCTTGAAATGGAGTCATACGTAACGAAAGAAGGAAAGGAGATTCTATGTACATTGATTAAAAAATTATGATATTACAATTACTTATCTAATGTAGTCTCAAGATATTCTACACACTAGGGATTCAATTTGATTATTTCCTATTCGATCACTTTGACGGGTGGTCTCTTCTTATCACGATCGTATGGATGATTGAAAATCATCACTATTATTGTAGAGATGCATAATTCTAACTAGTGGCATCGGGAGTCACAGCGTAAGAATTTTCGCGTACGAAGTTAAACGATGATCAATCTCTCTCAAATCTTATCCAGGCATATAAAGACGACTGCACACTACAGCAAAATAAGCCCATTTCGAATTTTGAAAAATTCTCATCAAGTCTGTTCCATCGGGCAAATTTTGTTGCACCCACTCTGACAAACGATAAAATCGTGCCGAGACGAAGGAATTTTCTCTTTTGAAGGAGTGACGCGAATTTTTAAGATTCTAATCTTGACATATTTGATATAGTTTGCAGCCATCCATATGTAAAATAACCATTGCAAACTGGATGTCTAATTATAATCTTACAGTCCTTATTCAGTTTCTTAAATGAACCTAGATAAATCAGTACTTATCACTTTGTTCTTGGAACTTGAATAAATCTGACGTTTTTATATACTACATTCAGACGTACGGTTTATTCTAACGAATAATTTTACGAGAAAGCCACTTTCTTCGAAATATTTTATAGTATCAACTAAAATCGGATACTTTACACAGGAATATCACCTATTTTGATAAACTCACAAGAGGGAATTGAAAATGGAAGATAGAGCGTTCAGAATGCTATTCATGCTCCTCATGAATGATATTAGATTTGTCCACGCAGTGGAAATTACTTGCCTCAACTGCTGATGAAATAAGAATGAATAAGTCTCAGGGTGTAAATGTTCGTCAAAATCTCGTCGCTCGATTGGGCGCCAAATTCAAACCTAGCAAGCAATGTTCTGAAGGAGAATCATACATTTATTTCATGTCTTGTATCCTAAAATCTTGAGATGTCTCACCCGAATCAATACCACTCCACGCAATCATTGAAAATTCGTGCCAGGGACAATCCGTCACTCTTACGAACTGCTTGAACTTGGTATTCTAACCAAACGGAAAGATCCTGAACTCACCCAAGGACACGTCACTGTAATAAAAAAATCCGAGGCCGATCGAAACCTGACCCGAAGAAAGGACATTCACGAGAAGCAGGAAAAGCACTCGCGCTCTAGAGGACTCGCTTACCGCGAAAATGTACACCCCTCTACAACGTTATAGAACAAAAAAGTACGCTCCAAAGTAAAAGTACGCTCCAAAGTGTAATAATGACATTGCATAGACACGCATCTCTACCGTCGCATAATGTCGGCGATGGTGAAACCGTGCTTGGCCGGGGGCGGTTGCGCCGGCGCCGGCGGGGGCCTCGTCTGGGCCGGCTGTGGCTGGGGCGTCGGGGCCCTGTTACCGCAGCCAGCCTCGGCCCTCATCCGGGCCCCGGCCTCTCGTCGCTCCCTGTCCCTCTCGAGCTCCCTCTCGCGCTCCTGCAGCTCGAGCAGGGCCCTCGAGGGTCCGGGTGACCCCATCCTCCTCCTGCTGTACGACGTGAGCATGAGCGGAGGCGGAAGGGGCCCAAGGCCCGAACTCGTCGCAGCAGCCGAGGCCAGGTTGCCGCTGCTCGTTATCGCGCTGGGCCTCGCCTGAAGGAGGTCCCTCCTGATTTGCAGGTGGGGCCTGGGAGGGTAGGTGGCGCCACTGCTCGTCGATGGCTGGGCATTGGCGCAGGAGCCGCTCGAGCCTGACGCGGAGGTCGAGGCCGGCGAGCAGCTGGTCGGGGTGGTCGACGAGCAGGAGGATCGGGTCGGGGGCTCGGGGTCCTCCTCCGGGCTGTCGTCGTCGCGGAGGGCCTCTTCCAGGGCTTCCGGGGGCACGTCGCCGACGGCGTGGGTGAGAGCGTGGCGGCGAAGGTCGCAGTTGCGACGGAAGACCTTGCCGCAAGAGTTGCACTCGTAGGGCTTGTGGTCGGTGTGGGTGAGCAGGTGGGTCTTGAGGTTGCTGCGCTGGTTGAAGCTGCGGGCGCAGACGGGACACTTGTGAGGAGACTCCTCCATGTGGAGGATCTTGTGCACGGCCAGGGTGCGCGACTGGCAGAAGCCCTTGCCGCACTCGCCGCACTTGAACGGCTTCTCCTTGCTGTGGGAGTTGAGATTTGACGGGGCTTTTGTTTATGGATTTGTGGAGCTATTGTGATTGATCGTGCTTCCATTTAAATTTTGGAAGAAGGCGGAGGAGTATATGAAAATCTAAATCCCATCACTATTTCAAAACTGGCAATGTGTGTTCTGCCGATATGAATAACGTTATCCACGCGAGAGTCATATAAACCTCTAATAGTGTCGATGCGCTCGTGGGCAGTTACTCTTCATATGCAATGAGAAAATGTCTAAAAAGGATTCTTTTACTTTTTTGACACAGGTTTGCCAATAACAACGTTGTCACTATTTTTCTGGGCATGTGTGGGAGAATACGGTACACACGATCACGAATGTGTTTCTGGTATGTAGTTAATGATCACACGAAACAGGTGAAAACATAAAACGACTAATGCAAGAAACACGCGACTTAATGATTCATCTTTTACAATGAAATCATTCCACAGTCAAGTGATGATGGACGATCACGCGTGGCCTCCTGTGATCTTGTCCCGTATTTTTTCTACAAAATAGGTAAAGCTTGAATAGGAGGAGGAAAAATATTTTCCAAAAAAATGGACGACAGCAATTATTTAGGAGATTTTTGAATCGAAACTCTTGAAAGTTCTCCAAAAGAGAAACCAAGTTCTGATACTTCAGAGGTTCAAAGTCAAGTTTTGTAGTATCCGATGGACAAGATACAAAAAGAAGTAGTTTCCCCTGCATCATGTCAATTTGCGATGAATATGTAAAAGTATCACGAGGTAGAAGATGACACTGGCAAAAAATCCACTTGACGTTGATACGACACTTTCTGATCCGAGTGAATTTCTCTCTCACATCACGCCGCAAAAATGGACCAAAATGAGCGAGTAGCTGAGCCAAACCGGTTACGAAAATGGGAAGCACTAATTATAGAGGGATTAAAATTGATGCAGCTGATATTTAAGAGAGCGTTATTCAGCACCACGGGCTCGAAAATAGAGATAAAGAACCCTCCTCCATAGCATTTTTCGGAATTCCGAGACTAGAATGCCCGAGGCGCAGTTTTCAAGTGCCTCGGATTATGAATTTTTTCCCAAGCACGCAAAGAAGCCGATCCCCGGGACCAGCATCTGAATTTCGAAGTTGCAGCATTGAGAATTTTGCTGAGAACAGTGACGAAGTGATTCCCCTTCTCTCGCCATTCGAGATGATGTTTAAAAAAGGCATACCTGTGATCTCTGAGATGGTCCTGTCTGCGGAACGCCTTGTTGCAGATGTCACACGAGTAGGGCCTCTCGTCTGTGTGGGTCCTCTCGTGGATGAGCAGATTGTAGCTCTTGGTGAACTGCCTGTTACAGAATTTACAGATGAACTGCTTTTTGGGCCTGGAGGCTCGTCCCGGCGCCCTCAGCAACCGTCGGTCCAAGTGCTGATGTCCCAGGGGTCCTCCTGGCGGGTAGAGGGCCGAACCCGCGGGGAAGGGCCCAGGGAACACCGGGTAGCCCGGCGGTGGTTCCAGCAATGGTGGTGGCGGTGGGGGCAGCAGGAGCGCCCTGGCCGCCAGCTCCTTCCTCTTGTCGGCCATCATGGCCATGATCTCGTAGCTGGAGGAGCTTTTGCGCGCGGGGCCCTCGGGCCCAACTCTTGACTCGCGCTCCTGCCTCGAGGAGCCGCCGGCACTCGACGGGCCCGCCGACGACGAGGAGCCCGACGCCGCCGAGGACGAGCCACTGGCCCCGGATGAGGCCCCGGGTGCTGGGCCCAAGTGGGCCCTCATGTCGCCGGGGTAGGCCGCCAGATGGAGCCTCGAGGGCACCACCGGCACGAACGCCGACGACTCGCGGTGGTGCTGGTGGTGGTGCGCATGGTGGTGGTGCAGGCCCGCCGCCATGAGACCCGAATGGGCCTGATGGTGATACGAGCCGATCCCGTAGCTGGAGCGACTCGACGAGGCCCCGCTGGCGCTGCTGCTGCTGCTGCGCCCATCGCCGGAGGTTGACGAGCCGCTTGGGCCTCCAGCCGAGGGGCCTGACGAGCGCGACGAGCTCAGAGCCCGAGCCGACTCCTCAATGGCCGAGGCCGAAGTCACGACCAGCTCCGTCGGCATCGTCTTTGCTGCGGAAGCGGACAGAAAAAATGTTTGACTCGAGGCTGTTTTCTCTGGGGGCCTTTTTGGCAGGTGGGATATATACTGAGTGGGCCTGCTTGGTCCGCCCTCGCGGGGTGTCAGTGTAAACCGAGAGCACTAAACGGCCGCGAGAGAGATACTAATGGGCAAAACAAACCGCAGGTAGGACGGAGTTTCCGGTGCTGCGTGTCCGAGCACACCTTGCGGGGATCGAAGACCCGGCTGTTGTCGATACTCTTTTCCGACTCTGATCTGCCACGTCGGCGATGTTTTTGCGGCAAAGGCAGTCCGGGATACGTCTTTATCCTCGGGGGAACCCAACGCTAATCCGTTCAGCTATTTGTACCGATATTTTTTGAGGCTGTATGGAATCAAATAAGCCAGTAGCTGTCTTGACTGGCAGTTAAACTTTACTTTACTACCGACGAGCCTGATATCGAACGGTTTCTATTGTTCTTTTGCCTTCGGTAGCCTTCTTATCAGCGATGAACTACTCGAAGTGTGAGCGTCACCGAATTCATGTTTGCACTGTTGATTTAAAATAGCTATCATGAGAATACGGGAGCAACGATGAAATCGATTGTTAATAATGCCCAAGAGCTATACCAGCGTTACTCTTCGGCATTATGTTCGAAGAAGTTATTAGTTTCTAAAGCAAGTCGTAGTTACATCACAAAATACGAGGTGTACATGAATATATATTGAAAAAAATTCAACAGCTGTGTAAGCTTTTGATTTAGTGGAAACTGTTCACCTCGTGGGTTTCTGAGTGAATTCTATGAGTGATTTAGAAGATATTCATTTCGTGGGTATACGTTTTCCCTTCGAGAGTCATGTAAGAAAATTAATTCGGTGGATGGATGACATGCATTGACAAGAGAATCTTGCGTAAAGTATCGATTTTGCGCGTAGATAAAAAACGTATGCTGGTAAATTAATCGGTCTTTAAATCGATAATGATAAATATCGCAATCTATTACGTCCTGACTCAATCGTATGAGTTTGATGAGAAAATTTTGTAAATGCATCAGATTCGCGTTAACCTCGGCCCGAATTGAACTTCTTTTCCTCTTAATTTTTTTTTAATCATGAGTGCTCAAGGAAAGTAATCACCAGGTAAAGTTTATCGATGACGAAATAAGAAATGATAGTCCATTCAGTTGATTTGCTTTTCTCATTGGACAGTTTTTTGAATCTTTCTGACTTGTTATTACCGATGGTGTTGATTTCCACCTCGATTCCCATGAAATGAAAATTGTAATGTCCAAACACGAATTTTGTCAAAAAGCTGTGTTAGCTGTGTTAAGTATGCGCACGCGTAGGTTCCAAACGACAGCCGAACTGCGTGCAACCGGAAGTTGTCTAAATTTCACGCAATCGAATTAGTTGGCCTACCACTAGAATCTCCCTTTCCAACCTCCGCCATTTATTATCCACAATGAGCTCCCACGCAAGATTCGTTCCATACGAATGCAAAAGTATACGTCCACATATCGTCGATTTAGCCAATATTGAACGAGCGTCCCGCAAAAAATCTCGTCGCCATCCACAATCCGATATATTATAATGACATGGTGTCGCTCAGCTCGTGTATACCCGCGCACCGACATATTTGCCGATCATATACGCGAGAAGCCAAGCCTCCGCAATGCCGCACTAATTACATGTATCGCGGACTGCACCGTCTCGCACACACGCGTCTCTCTTCCCCCCCCCTCTCTCTCTCTCTCTTCGTGCGTGCAGTTTGAGAAAAAAAATAATCAGAGCTCTCTCCCTCGATCTTATCGATCGCGAATCGGTAGACGAAAAAGGATCGCGTGTATGTCGAGGCGCGCTCGTGTGCGTGACGCGCATTGCGAAATTTCGCCGACGCAAGGTGGCTTTGCGTGTCCGTACCCTGGCTATATATAATATGCAAAATATGGAGAGAGAGAGAGAGAGAGAGAGAGAGAGAGAGAGGGAGAGAGCGAGAGAGAGAGAGAGGGAGGCTCAAGACCGATGCAGGAGAAACGAAAAAAAAGGAAAAAGGTAAAAATCGTCAGCGAGCCGTTTCGTCTGTTGAGAGAGATCGGCCAACGGCACGCGATCGGTATAATATACTGCCGAGCATCTCCTGCAGTCGCACGAGACGCGGAGAGTACACGACGCGACTCTCGCTACCGTATGTAGCGTATATGTAAGGAGTATAAAGAGGGGCATGCAAGCGTATCGGGACACTCTGCTCTGCTGCCGCTCGCGTTATCTCGTCCCCGGGCTATAAGTACACCAGAGTGAGAGAGAGAGAGAGAGAGAGAGAGAGAGAGAGAGAGGGGGGGGGCACCTGCCAACGAGAGCGGTGAAAAAATTCATGTTCGCCGCACAGGTAAAGTGTATGAGATACGCAGGAGCGAGCTCTGAAAATTTACGCGACGGAAGTGGGTATCTAGAGTACACGTAGCCGATCTGAGACATATGCGCGAAATGCCAGATTTGAAGAAGTGAATTTGTCCAGGTGAGGTGAGAATTAATGATGAGGAATCGTATTCAGAATTAATATTCGCTAGTGCGAATTCGGATAGCTCGGAGGGTGATGAATATAAACTGGTTCTCTAATACATTATCTCGGGCATTGCTGCTATTTAATCGTTAATTATTGCGGTTTTGCCAAATTGTTATAACAAAAGTGTTCCTAATACTAAATTTTTGGGTTCATAATCTTTACATACTCAATTTGTAGTTTGACGCAGGCCAGCATCCAAGTTATACCAATCCGATACATGCTCGTGATAAAGGCAGACTACGTTTCTAAGTTCAGTCGGTAAAAATTGTTCAAAAAATTGATTTGATGATGGAGGCCACGTGTCAAAACTTTGACATGAGGAATCGAATTCTGAAAAGTTCCACAAGAAAGATCGTGCACCAAAATTTTGACGCGATATTTCAACATTTTTCGAAACGTATATGCGGGAGCTCGGGAAAACTGCGATTATGGATACCAAGGCTCGTGTATGGTGCTTTAGTAAACCTGCTCATCGGGCTCAATTTTTGCCTCTTCTGAATTTTCTGAAATTACGTTGGAATATGAGAATTGATGCGATTTGGGCCGATCTTGAATTATAATTTGCGGAATCTGAAAGACCGGTTTTTGAAATAGTTAATCTGGTAGTTGTTAGCCATTCTTTTTGGAATTTGGAAGAACCTACGTCAAAAAATGTGACACAGCCAATCCACCGTACGTTAGCTTAGTTGATGTTATCTCAACATCATCGTAATTCTAGTTCTTGAATCAAAAAATGACAAGGTTGAAATGACAAGATTGACAAATCGGATGGGGTGTACGTCCAGTTATGTCACACCTTGTAAATTGCATGAGAACAATCAATCGGGTTTCACCTCGAAGGACAATTTAAACGAGCAAATATTGTCAAATTAACGTTTATCAGAATTTAATTTAGTGGTAATAGCCAAAATCGTCCCACGATCCGAGGAGCATGTTTGACTTGCAAGATGTACGAGATTGCATTTTTTAATTAATCTGCGATAGGTTTGTGGACCCCCTTCCCCCCCTCGATACTCAAATCGAACGTTATATAGCGCATGTTAGCTGTTCTTTAAAATTCTCATCAATTCATTTCAAAGCCCACTGGGGAAATAATAATAGAGCGTGATATTTTTCGCCACCCTTGACGGTATCTGTACATATACGCGTCGCGAAATGGGGCACACTTCCCAGGACATTTTCAAAGAATTACTTTTTCGTGATCTCGACATGGCTTGGGTTCAGATAACCAGAATCTGATTATAGCTTATCTAATTTTGTAGGTTTTGAAATAGTCTTCAAACGTGACAAGTTGCGTTGAAGAAACTTTTAACTTAGACAGCAACTGAAAATCTGTTCAAGCTGGCAGTTTTGCACGCACTTATTCATTGTCATTCAAAAGTATCTGGTCTTTCCCACCAAGACAAGTCATTTCGGGTAAAAAATTATTGAGATTCGTTTGACATACTCCCAAATCACATCAAATCCGATATTTTCATCAATGTTGTGTTATCCAAAACTTTTGATATACGCCAACGACAATTGATTCAACTCGAGAAAAGCATCAGCAAAAATTTGTGGTTCATTTATCAATTGAAAACTCAATTTTTTCAGATGTTTGAGACAGATAGAGGATACCAGGAGAACGATACTAATTTCTTTGTTTGTTGTCAAGCACCAAACTTGTAATTTTATGAAATCTTATTACTGTTGGGCTTGTCTTTCCGGTCACCAGAATGTATTTTCATTGGATACAATTGGCATTCTCGGCCAGCTGATGAAAAAAGGCGCTGGTGATTGAGTTAATCTTGGTTAAAAATATCAGAGAACACGATGCTTTGAATTCTACAGCGCCAAGATAAAGGTTTGGAATTTCTGATAAATGTCGAGGTTAAGTGTATCAACAGGTGTTCGGTCTGGAACAGAATTCAATTCACCTCATGGAATTCAAAGTTCTTGTCATTTGATACAAGAAATGAGAATCGGAAGTGCATAATCATTTTCAGTGCGAGAAAAAAATGTTGTCTTTTGAAATATTCAAACTCATGCACTTCTTCCGCGAAAGAGTTGGATGATGCTATAGGATTCGAAACGAATACGGCTCTTATCACAGTGAAACTGATGGTTCTACCTTCTCTCGAGCAGAGTACGATAAATGGTAAATCCGAGAGCTACACTCGAAGCATTCTCTCAATTCCCATAATCTCTTGTTACGACAATTAATTCGTACCACACGCTTTAACATCCCTCGCATTGCCCAGCACTTTATCTCATTGGCTCTCTTCGACTCACCAACGCACGACATCATGTCCCAACAAAACAAGCATCTCGCCCTCGAAACTAGTGTATTTCATCCGTCACCCTCTAAAAATCCAAAACCCTAAAATCCGCAGCCCGCTCAAAATACGTCCATTTCGAAAAGTCAAATTTCCACAATAGCGCGATCTCTATAGAGCGAGTTTCCGCGCGCGGTTCTCGCTATATTCGCGCAAGTGTCATGGCTGCAGATCCCGTGGGCGGCCATGCTGGAACTCACACATATCGGAACACATCTCTCTCGGCGCTGCCGTTGGCGCACGACGCTCTATATCACACTCACCTGGCGAATCGCTCGCTCATTCGGCACTCTCATGAATCGCTGCTCTCCCGCACGCGAAAAATCTGCAACGAGTCGGGAAAATCGGCACGGCTGCACTCGCGGCTCGGAGCAGCAGCCGGTGCAGCAGCGGTTGGGACAGCCTTGGGCCGATCGGCTCCTCGGCTCTCGAGGCACTCACAATACATCTGGTTGCGCGCGACCTGGTGCTATGATTCCCCGTCGACGCGCACCTGTAGCTCGAATATTTCGTCACACTCCGCACACGGTGAGGTGCACACAATAGAACTAGCACACTTTTTTCGATCCGCGAGGAGTATACGCGCTTGGCGAGCGATATACACTGCTGCACTGTCGCGCAGAGCTCGCGGCTCGGCGTCAGGTAGGCCCAGCGCTCTCCGACTCTCTCGCTCACCTTCGCGGCCCCTCGCACACTCCCACGCCCGAGCCTCCCAACTTATGCACGTACACGCACCAATACGGAGGTAAGGGAGGAACCGGTCGGCCAAAGTCTCTCTCTCTCTCTTTCTCTTTGGCTGTCTGGTAGCGCTGCTGCCGCTTCTGCTGCGCGGATGCTGCGAGCGAGAGACCTGCTCGAGAGACTCTTCTTCTCGCTCTCTCTCTCTCTCGCGAGCTTTGTCGAGAGTGCGTCTCACCTTGGCGAACGCGAAGCAGGCGAGCCGAGGGAGGGAGAGAGGCCGCTCCGCAGGTTGAACGCGCGCGCGACGATCGGTATACGTACTGGGGAGCTCAGGAGCGAATCTAGTCGCACCGGTGCCACGAGGCAGCCCCCACACTCTGCATTAGCGATTTTAGAGGCGGTTTGTAGGTTAGGATTGCCGATTTTTGAGTTGCAGAGGAGAGATCGGTAGGGAGATCGGTAAGCTTCGATCGATGAAATCTGGTGTCTCTGGGAGAGTTTGGTAGGGTGAATAGGGAGTCGGGGATTTGGGGTTCGGTGTCTGCGGTCCTGCCCTCCAACGGCAGCAAACATCGGCAGCAGCGCTGCGAGCGAGACCGACGCAGGCAGATCGGCAGCAGCTTCTCTCTGCGTCTCTCTCTCTCTCTCTCTCTCTCTCTCTCTCCACCTTATATACGCGAAGAGCTCTTGGGGTCCGTTTCGCGGGCTGCCGCGGTTGCGCGATATATATGCCGATCTCGCTGAGCCTCGCGCTATGGCGGGAAGCCGCGAGGTCGGTGCACCGGCCGCCGTGCGACCAAAGCCGCAGCGGCCCATCAGGGGCACTCTCTCTTTCTCTCCCTCGCTCTCTCGCGCAATATCCCCGCTATGCTCTCTTTCGATCTCGCAAAGCCGACGCCCATAGCCGGTTTTATATGTGCCTTTTTACGCCCATGTGTATGCATGTATGTATGTATATGAGCGGGAGGAGGCAGAATGGTGTATGTGTGGGTGAGGAGTTGTCGCGCGTATCCGTGTGAGAGCGAACTCGTTTTGCACGGGGGCGAAGCGAGATAGCGAGTCCTGGGATGGCTGGAAGGTGGGAGGTGTATAAGAGCAGCGGAGATTTGTGTTGTAAATATAGATTCGCACGTGCACGGAGACACTCGTTTCTTGGGTAGGGGCTTCTGGTTGTTCTGGTGAAGCGGTATGCTCGATACGCGAGCCAAGGCGAAGATGAAGCCGAAGACGATAGGAGCGATTTTGCGCGTCGAAGAGAGGCTTTGGTAAAGAAGTTGCAGAACGAGATTGAGGAGGAAAAGTTTCGAGATTGTCACGAGTGACTGCGATATAATGATGTCGGTTGCATGAACAATTTTACTCCCTTCGGCCTGGTTCACCGGTGTAAGTAGATACGTCCCGGATTGGTCAGACGGGTCGAGTTTTGGACGAAGAAACTTTGACCTCGACTGAAGTCGAAGCTGAAGCTCGTATTTCACCAAAGTGCGCTGTAAATGGATTCACGGTTTGCTGTGTATACTCGCAACTAATGCATTCGATAAGAGCACTCGCTCGAACCGGAAAACGTGTTCACTTTTGCTCGCTCGCACGCGAGCGTAGTTTTCTCGGGCAAACCTGATTTATAAACTACTCCATCTTCGCTCTAGTACTCAGATCGGGTTTTAATCCATGGCAAGAAGTTTGAACATGTTCTGATAAGGATACGCATAAATTTTTTTTCACTTTTTCTCAAGTTGTGGGGAAGGGGGGGATAATCAAGCCCAAGATCTAAAAATATTCCGCACGTTTGTGAATGGAAAATTGGGTCCTCGCAGGCCCCTGCGTTGCTTGAAAAATCTTTCAGAAACACATCGATTTAGCATGTGCTTGTGCGTGAAACTCTCGCCTCGTTAGTTCCTGCTGACAGGATCCAAACAGCTGCGCAGATTCTTTGAGAGAAAAACGATCTTACGGTGAGTTGCCGAAAAGAGGGACGCCCGCCCCCAAAAGCCAAAAATATTTCCCCGAAATATTTGGATGACTTTTCCGCTCGTTTCTCATCTCACCACCACGGAGCTTCTCAACTCCCCGTACCCTCGTCCTCTGAACCGATCAACTCGAGGGGATCGCGTGTCGCCCATTCTCGAATGTAGAATGTTTCGATTCACCGCTCGATTATGAGCCCGTACGTTATACACTCTTGCACTCATTGAATATCGGCTTACATCGGCCGGGCATCATCGGTTGCATGCGGCAGAGTGCGTATATTAAAACACAAAGGCACAAAAACGCGCGGTTGCACCGAGCGAGAGAGAGAGGGGGGGGGGAGCCGCCTCTTTGGTCTTTGGGCGCGCAGGTGCTCAGGTACACAGGTAGCCGCTACCACTCGGGCTACCACATGTAACATCCAAAGGAGAGGCGCCCCTCGGCGTCTAGCGCTCACAATACTCAACGCGAGGCGTTTCCACTCGCGGCAAGGGGCAGCCTCTCGTCCCACGGTAGCACAGAGTACAAGACAACCCCGCGAAGGTGAGTCACCCATCAATCGACGATATTCAACGGATTCCCCGAGCTCCTCCACCCGTACAACGAGAGAGCCGAGTCATCGCTCATTAGAGATGCTCGATTCGTGCGGGCCTCTCTCGTTAAACCCGGCCCACGTCCTCCTCTTAATCCTCTCGCCGCAAGAGAGAAACGTATATACATCTCGAGAAATAAAAAAATAAGTCGAGGATACCGCGCGTCGCGAATCGCAATGAGAGAGAGAGCGCGCGCGAAATTCCGTCGCGTACTAGGGGTCCCGAGAGAGCAAAGGGTCAGCTGACCTTGTGGCACAGATGCGAGTATGTGTGTGTGCGCGAGGCCCGCAAAAAGCTTGGGCCCGATTTCTTTTGTGCGAGAGAGAGAGAGCTTGAACGCGGCTTTTGCGCGCGAACGGCTCTCCGTTGTCCCTTTGCTGTCGGGCCCTCCGCTCTTTTACCACCTCCTCTTCCTTTTGGCGGGCCCTCGCTCCGTCGAATAAGAAGCGAGGGCATCTCTGTATAGGTGTGTGCGTGGAAGTGCGCGAGAGAGCCGAGATCTGGAAATTTACGCGGCGGCCGCGAGAAAGAGAGAGATGGATGCGGAGGGAGATCGACGCATTCCTTCAGGGATTCGAGATCGGCGAGCGGGAGAGTCCTCCTCATCCTTCTGATCCCCCCTCCATTTCTCCGGGCCTCTCTCACGATTAAGCCGACAGAGAATGTCCAAGTGGCGGCGAGCCATCACAGGTGCGTATTATTATTATATAGTGTGGCTGAGTCAAAAAAGTGGACTTTACACGCGGCAGGAGCGGTGGCAGGAGAAAAAAGGAGCCTGAGAGGCACGCGTGTGGGAGGATTTTGCGATAAGATGAAATTCGAAACATGCGCTTATCTCGCGTGTACGATACACCCAGAATCCACATTACGCCCCGATCGTTGCTTATTTTTCCGCCAAATCTTGTTCAATCTGAGCGAGGTGTTTATGGGCGAGCGATGGGTTCTTTTATTCGCGCTCTATCGGTGGGCTGTATCATTTTTCTCAGCGTGGTTTGAGATAGCGCAGATGACATTTGCTGGAATTCACTAATTCGTGTGGATTTGGTTGTTGCGAACCCCATTTTTCGGGTACCTTGCTGGGAGAATTCCTTTAGTCCGATTGACGAGAAATTTCATCTCGTTTGGTCTCTATGATTAACGAATCCAAGTGAGTGCCAGAGAACTCCTCGATAGAATGCAAAAACAATCAAAATCTTAGAACAATTCATAGGCTTGGCTAGCTTTTATCATTCTGAAAAATGAGATCACGGTGTTCAAGACGTCAGTTTTCAGTAGATTCAGCCGAGTATAGGTGAGCGATTTGTTGCGAATGTTTTGCAGTTGAGAGACTTACGCTGGGCATGCATGGATTTACGCATTTTGTGTTTGGATCCAAAACGACTCCTTGGAATCTCTGACTTACTTAGGTCTCACTATCTTTGTGCCAAGGATGACTTCCACAAAATATCCAGAGTCAAAATCACTGACAAGGAGAGTGTCAGGACTTTGGGTCATGGATTTGGCTGAAACTCTGGGAATTGGTTACCTTCCAGTACCAAAAGATGATGTCCAAAGCCGCACATGATCGTCGCACATGTCAACGCTCAGGCGTTTCTCAGTTACAGGCTGTGACCCTAGCATTGCAAGTATATCTAGAGATATCATTCTTAAAATTAGCCAAATGGGCAGTACCAATATTTTAAGCTGTATCTGAAAAATGCTTGAGCGTTGTCATTTGCAGCTTTGAATATACTCTTTTGGTGTCGAAAGAAGGCTATTTCCAGAGTTTCAGCCGAATCCATGTCCCAAAAGCCTGACACTCTCTTTATGTAAGCCATTTTCCTACATGATGAGTAATATGTGATAAATTGCCCTTGTTCTAGGTTTTTGATGATGATCTTCAAATATCAATAGATGTTGGAGCCCGGGGGGTTAAACTTCCGTGGATCCCGAACCGCTAAGTTTTTAATGAAAATTTTCATCACGATGGCAGTCCTTCCAGTATCCTTCCGAGAACTCCTCCTATGACCATTCCTCTGTGGGAAAATACGCTGAATCCGAAAGTACCATGTCATCAGCATAAGCCCATCGGTGTTTCTTGACATGGGTACAATCTGGTTAATGCTCATATCAAATGCTGGTCACACCAGAAACGGGTTTAACGGTAAGAGTTTGGAATGACTTCAGTCACGTAAAAAGATGCTTAGCCATTCTCCCAACAGAATTGACATCCTCATTCTGTATTTCAAGCCTGAGAGATGCAAGAAGAGGAGGTCCCGCTGATCATAGGAGGTCCCGCTGATCATAAGGTCATCATTTATTCGATGTTCATTGATAGGTTCGGAGTCTCGAGTTTTAGCTTCGTCATTTTTTGACGGGACATCTCGCCAATAGTCCGATATTTGATGATACCAAATAGGGTGGGGACGCAAAAATATTATAAAATTAAAAAATAAAGATGTGCCTGATGAGATCCTTGCAGAATTCTTCGCACTACTAACTGGATCATCAATGGTAAATTTGGAACAAACTTCCCCCATGGCATTGTGAATGTTCGTATTAGATACTATAGTGCAATGAACTACTTTGAATTGTCATTTCGGCCTCACCACTTACTGCTGGGATGAATTCAAATTTTGTCAAAAAAAATTCAAGTTGACGACTGTGGACTCAAGTGCTTAGGAAATTTATCTATCATTTCCAGCCAGATCTCCTGAAAATTCATACGAAAATTCTACATCAAATTTTTCGAAGAACTTCCTGCGGAATCTTCATAGAGGAGTTATAAGATGACAAACATAGGATCCACGTGATATCATCAAGCCTTCTTGATGTGAGCTTATCGCAGAAATACGTAGGGAATTTACAGAGGATCGGCCGAAAAAATTATGTTAAAATCCGGCTTGGATTCGTGGAGGTTCCAATGAAAGTTTGATTGATTATAGCAATACGTATTTTTGTCATCCCCGAATTTTCAATCTCGTTCTTTATTGCTCTGCTCTTAGCCTTGCCTGATTCTTGGATCACACTCCTTTGAGTCTTCAGTGTACAATCATCCGCACTCTGGATATGATTTTTTCCGAGAGACATAAAAATAAATATGTAGAGCGTATTAAAATTCTGAGGCATCTCATATCATCTGTTTCGGTCGCATTTGCTGGGTACAACGTACACCAACGACTGCATTGACAAGTATCTAGCACTCTGAATACGTCAGAGATCAAGAGTACTCCATCAAACCTGATTTCTTTCGAGGGGGAAAAGTGCATGTACATACACGAAACATTATGTGATCGGAATTCGAGAATTCTTCCACCATCATGCATATTCCGATCGACTTGACTATCTCAAGAGATGATCGATGATATCGGCATCTGAGAGGTTTAAAGAACTCCCATGATCACGCCCAATCACTCAATGGGCCCCTGCTGCCGTGATGCGCACGTAATTCGGTACTCGTGTCACTATCGGCATCTCATTCGTCATCTCGGCATCAGTCGCAGCGGGAAAGATGAATGAGCCTCAAATGGCTCCGTCGAGAGCCGAGTATTCCCGCAGAGACGGTGTTCGCGCTGCATGGTATTAAATACACACGAGCAATAGCCCAGCACCAGAGACACGGCGCAGCGCTCACTTTTGAAAAATGAGAAATTAACGCAGCGTGCGCGGGAGTATAGGCGCCGGTCCCTGCGGTCTATCTCACTCGTCCGGACACCAGACTCCACCATCCGCAGTATCATCCAAGGTACAGAAACCCAAGCAGATAATACCGCCCGCCCGAATCGTCATCCCGAGCATCGTGATGAAAATCCATCAATCGTAGCCCCACAAAGTGAACCTCCCTTACGTAAGAGTAAACACTCTCCATCGGACTTTGAGAGTACAACGCGTGCGGGTATATAGCAGGTCTCGAGCCCGGTTACCTCGCACGAGTATATATAGCCCGTTTCTTGAGATATGGTCTCTCGTATAGGAGGGAGGAAGAGGAGGAAAAAAGGCAGGGAGCCGCGCCAGTGCAGCCATACGAGATAAGCCGGGCCGATATTATATGTGCGGCGTGGCGTGCACGGCGTGCATGTATA
This sequence comes from Eretmocerus eremicus, assembly GCA_030522705.1. Classification (NCBI taxonomy): domain Eukaryota; kingdom Metazoa; phylum Arthropoda; class Insecta; order Hymenoptera; family Aphelinidae; genus Eretmocerus; species Eretmocerus eremicus. The sequence continues at coordinate 17,232 of JAPYYZ010007495.1, forward strand.
TAGGGCCCCACGGGCCCGCTGCTGCCGATGCGGAGGCCCACAGAGGCCTCGCGGAATGCAATTCAGAGCGCGCGGGGCCCGAGACAGCCGCGAGCGGGCGCACTCGTTTTGCTCGCTCTGAACTAGTTCCCCCCGTACGCGGGTATACACACCAACGGAGCTGGACCAGAACAGCCGAGTGTGTATCGCGACCAGCGTTATGAGAGCATATAACGCAGCCGGCCGGTATTATACGCCAACGACTATTTTGCCTCTTCTGCGAGCGTCCCGACACACGCGTCGGGGCTTCGTATATATGCATGGATGGATATTGTAATCGGATGGATGGTTCACCTGCTCTTTGTGCACCAATATGATTAGAGATGCATTCGAATTGTTTGGACGATATGCACCTGCAGCCGGTGTGAGTGCGCTTGGGAGCGTGGTTGTGATGGGAAACTGAGTTGATGGTTCGATTTTGTCGTGTCGTTTACTTTGATCATTCTTCATCAACTCTGTACCGATAGACCGGTTTTCGGAAATTCGTCCACTCTATAGTTCAGTAAGGGTATCTATTGAAGTAGACATTTCGCGTGGAGAGTGAGATTGTGCGCGCGTGAAATATTTTTTTCGCGGCTGTAGAATAATGTGGATTTTCGTTGCCCGGAAATCAATATCCACGAACTCTCATTGTTGACATTCACGACATAACCTCGATCTAACTCTAGTCGATTTTTAAAAGTATGAGGGATCAACCGGCGTAATGTGTGTACAGAGGTTTTTAAGGTCAGTCTACGGCCAGCGAATATCCATCATTGCCGCGTCTTATTGTATCACAGTGCAGCACAGCAGACTGCAGGGTTAGAGAAGATACCGAAAATCGCACTCTAGATCTATGTATATGTCGTAGGCAATTCGTTCAATCCGTCAGTTTATAAACTGACTAGACAGCTTATAAAGTGCCTAGGCAGTTTATAAACTGGCAGGCAATTCGTTCAAGAATCGCTCCTCCGCTAATCCGCTCGAGTTTTGAACGAATTGCCTAGGCAGTTTATAAACCTGACGGAGGCCGGCTCGGCAGTTTATAAACTACCTAGCTCTTTAAAAAATATAGGGCGTAAATTAGAGATCTAGTAATGCTTTGATTTTCATAAGATATAAGTCAGTAATGATTTATCCAGGGTGGACAAGGCGTTAAAAAATACAATTGGGGTGCAAGTACTGAACATTGCAAGACTAATCAATGCTCTTGCTTCAAGAACCAACGACTTTGTGGCTCTCGATGCCACAGTTCAAAGACATGTTGTAATAAGTAGTGCTAGTATACT